>WBNM01014757.1:0-66914 GCA_013399055.1 Ramphastos sulfuratus | reverse complement strand
GAGGTGTCCCTGCCTATGGCAGGGGGTTGGAACTAGATGATCCTTGAGGTCCCTTCCAACCTTACCATTCTATGATTCTCTGATTATTGCCCTCTATTTCCTTCTCTTTCAAGCTGAACAAACCATTAAATACCCAGCAGGTTTCACCCAACTGGAGCTACACTCCATCCACCAAAGCAAACAGTTAACACTGTTCAAACCTTCAGAACTGTAAAACACTGAAATGGGCTCTTGAAACCATAGCTCTGCCCTGGGACATGAATTTACAACAATGGCATCAGGATTACATGTTTATTGTACCTGTGATTTCCAGCTCAGGTTAGCCTCTGTTTATGAGTAAGCAGATATATCTACATTCACTTATGCAATTCTAGCTGGCATTCCTGCAAATTCACTCCTGAAGTCCAACTAAGTTGTTTCCTTTTCAAACAGCATTACTACTAATAGAAATGCTGCTGGCCAAACAGTTCCTTCAATTATAATAAGTGGAGCAAAGCTGCCTGCAAACTGAGATCTCAGTTACACCTGCACAGTTATTCTGGAAGTTAATTAGATTGCACAAGGGTAAATACGGACTTAATGTGCTCTTCTGAGGCCTCATAATGGCAGAAGACTATTAGGGAGAGAAGAAAGAAACCAACTTGACTTTCAAATCCCAGGCTGGCTTTGCCAGGAAGAGAGCAAAACCATCTGCAGCTGTAGGTGAAGCAGTCGTGCGTTAGAGATCACGGAAAGCCTGCGTCAGCTTGCGGGGGAAAGGGTCGCTTAAAAAATGCCTCACAGTGTTCTTATTTTGCAATTATTATTAAGAATAACCCAAACCAAGCACACCTAAATCAAGGGCAGGCATTGTATCCAATAATGACAACTCTCCTGCTTGCTCCTTTGACCCATGCAGCTCTAATTCAGAGTCCTGAGGATAGAAACCGCACATTTCTGAACGGCAGAAGGCAAGCAGGGCTGCAGAAGAAGGGACCAGGAGGTCAGGTTTCAGTGAAAGGCTGGCTTGCATGCCAGGCACAGAGATCAAGGATTGACTAACTCAAAGGACAGGAAGAATCAGCACTTCAGATGTCAGCTGTTTCAAGGATTACAGGCCCTCCTGTTTCTGGTGTGAAGGTAATAATCAGAGCAGCGGCCGCACGAGGCTCCTCGCAGCGAGAGCTGAACACGCAGCCCTCGGTCTGGATTCAGTCTGGGGGTTGTGTTTCCTTTTGAGACAAAGCCAACAGTGCCAAGTATTCAGATTTCAAGGCTGTTTTGAGGATCAAAACCCATCTTACTTAATAAAAAGATGAGCAAGGTTCAAAGCAGGAAACTATATGGGAGCTTCGGGTACAGTAGGTGGAGAGGCAGGTTTCTGTCAGAGGTATTGCTTTAGAGACTGGTTCCAATGGCAGCTTCTTTAAAATCTCCTGTGTGTCCCCCCAAGTATTTGTGTTTTCACATCAATCCTGATTTTGGCACATTACTTTACTGTAGAGGCATGTTCTGTGTACTGGATGGCTTATGCAAATTAACCAAATGTCCTATAAATTAGTCTTCAAATGCCTGGGATGATGAGCTGCTTGCATGGCGAGCAGTGCACAGGATTCAAAGAAGGACTCTCTACAGGCTGAGAGCCTGGAGGAACAGGATAAATGTGCCCAGGCTGCACACCAAGGCAGGATGCTCCACTGGCATTGTGCTCCTCACCTCGAAATGCAAGGATCTGACCGATTAGAATTAAATAAGTGCTAAGAGATACCTCAAAACTGAAAGCCCAGGTAATTACCTGGCAGGCAATGTGGCCCTCACTAGAGAAGCCCAAGCCTGCCGACCTTCTCGGCTGACTTGGCCAGCATATTTTAATTGGGTGCAGGCTGAGTTTTCTTCCCTGCATAGCTTGGATGGTCAGTGAAGGCCTTTTGACATACATTCTGTATGTGGACAGTCTTGCATACTGTGCTTTCTCCTGGGGTTGTGTATCCACCTACCAAAACCCATACTTGCCCTGTGCTCCCTACCTGAGGTGGAGAGAATGCTTCAAAACTCCACTGCCAGTTGTATTTTAAAAATAAATGGTTTATGTCACTTGCCACTTCCTTGTGAGGTGTAGCTTTAAGAAGCAGCTTTACACACAAAGGGTTGGTTCTCTGCTGCTGGCTCAGGTGGTGCTATCTGGGGCACAGGAGGTGAGAGATACTAAATCAAAAAGACATCCCTTGCTCTTGGTGTGTGCTTGACAGGCATTCCACCTCTAATAACTGCATCCATGTCGAATTTGTGTGCAGGCACCTTGATTTGCAGCATCCCAGTAACTGAATGACATCAGTGCTCAGGAGATGGATGTGAGAGAGGTCCTGTTGGTGTTACCTGGCCACAAATGGCAGCCTTGAGGGTGCCTTGGCTCTGTGTTTTGTTACTGCCACAGAACTAACTTGAGGAGGGTGAAGGAAAGATGCTGAACAGGGATGAAAGCCAGAGATGGCTCTTACAGATGGAGCAATTGCCTTGCCTTTCTCCTGGTAATTCCAAGACCCCACATTTTGTGCTAACGACCTCATGGAACAAGCCTGTAAAACAAACCATTTTATCTCTTTGTCCTGCAAGAGAATCACAGAAGCAGAATCATTTCAGTTGGAAAGGACCTTTAAGATCAGTGAGACCAACCATCACCTAACTACCAAGTCTGGTGCTAAACCACGTCCCTCAGCACCGTATCTCTGTGTCTCTGAAGCACCTCCAGGGATGGGGATCCAACCATCTCCCTGGGGAGCCTCATAACCACAGAGTAGTCCTGAGCACCCTGCCTTGGACACCTCTCTACTTGCTATTCACAGGTAGCATGGGAAGCTCCTCAAAGCACACAAGACCACCACACAAAGCAGACTCTCTGCTGTCACTGTTGTCAGGATCTACTGAGCTGCTGGGCCAGCCACTTGGAGCACAACCTTTGCACTGACCATGGCTGCTCTGCTTCAGTGGCTTTTCATCCCAGCTGACAATTGTGAAGACAAAGAGGATGAGGAAAAGATAAGCAAGCAGGAGGAATTCACTGTTGCAATTCCACACGAGCCTCAAAAGCACAATTCTGCCCATTTTCTGAAGGGTGAGCAGAAGCAAGAAGAGATAAAGTGACTTGGCTGAGGTTGCAGGGATTATCTGTGACAGAGCTGGGGGGTGAACAGGCTTCTCATTAAGGACTGGTCTGATACCAGGCATGGAGACAATCTTCCTCCTTGCAAGAAACTCAGGGCTTGCCTGCAGTCAGAAACCATCCAGTCTGGTCACACAGTGAAATCAAGCTGTGAGCAGCAGCAGCAGGAAGGTGACAGGCTTCTAGATGGCAAAAGCCACAGTTAGTAACATTTGGGCCTTAGAACATTTAGGGGAGGGAACTTCCTATAGTTAACAGCACAGAGGAGCCAAAAATTGCAGAACTTTGGAAACAAGTGGGAGCATAAAAATGAATTATGTGATTTACAACAGAGCCGGGAAAGAAGATTGTTACAGCGAAAGAAAGGAAAGATAGTAACAGAGGAAGAGAGGTACTCAGAAGGGGAAGGCAGACCAAAGGCAGAAGTTGCAAGGAGCAGAAAATGAAAAAACAGAGGGCAAAAGTAATTTCAAATGGAAGAATAGCAGCTACAGATAGGTGCAAACAGCTCAGCTGGAGTGCCATGGGGGTGATCCCTGCACAGCAGCTTGTGTGAATCCTGCCCAGAGCAGCAAGTCTGTGCTGGGGAGCATCACGCAAGCAGCAGCCTGAGGAGAGAGCCTCCAGCCTAAGGGGGCTGAGGCAGGTGAGGTGCAGCAGCCATGCCCCTAGGGACACTCCCCATGCTCTCACACCGTGTCTGCATTGAGTGTAACATTAGCAGGAGCTGTTGCAGTAGCGTTTAAAACCTTCCTGCCCTCCTTTTCAGAGCTCTGACATGTAGATTGAAATCCCTGGACATTCACAAGCAATTATTTTCTAATGATGCTAGAAGCATAGCTTCCAGTCCTACAGCTTCAAAAAAACCCTGCCCAGCCATGCTGACCTTTTCAAGACCTAAATATATATGAGATCCCTAAATAAGCTAATTGGCCAAGCATAATGCTGGTGTAAGCTGGAGGTCCTTTACCAGAAGTGACAGAGGCCCCCACTAAGAAGGAGAGAAACTGCAGGAACTCCATCCTTGCTGGTTTGCCCCCTGCCTTCAAAAGCTTCTCTGAAGCTTGCTCCTCTCCTGATTCTGTGTGATTTTATTCATGTGCCTCTCAGTGTCAGGTTTCACAGTGGATGTGCCTAGCAGTACAAACTGTGCCAAGTGAGCTCACCAGCATGGCTGTGTCGGTGCAGAAGATGGTACTTTTGCAAGGGCAGCCCCAAATGCCTGTTTTCCAGCGGGAACAACCTATCATGACATGCAAGACAGCAATGTTTTGTGGCCTTGCAGATAAGCTGGGGGTAGGGCTGATCCATCATCCTGACTCTGCAGCACCGCCACAGCGATGGGATAAGGAGTGAAAAAGCTGATGGCTTCTGCACAACAAACAAACAAGCACAGTTTGAGTGTTTGCTCATTTCAATGTGCAAAGCTGACTTGTTTAAATATGAATATGTTGCTTATAGGCAAATTTTAGTGACAGCAGCCCCCTGGCATCTATCACTGTTTGCACTTTGGCTAAAAATAGTGGCACTGTCTCTGGGTTTTTTTCAGATGCCACATTTGCAGGTAGATTTCACTCCCTCCATCCCATTTCTACCATTCCCTCCATCCTCCAGGGTATATTGTGCTCAGGAAGATGCTAACCATGCAAGGCTTGCATGTTGTCACAAGCACCTGAAATCACTTCCCTGTCCTCACCAAAAGTCTGTGCCCTTTCTTGTCTCTCTTCTCCTCTCACTTTTTCTCCATCATTCTTACAGGCAGGGGCACCAGGCACAGCTTCAAAATGCCCCCAAAGCCTTCACTGGAGAGTGAGGCTGTCTAAAATAGAGGCCACACTGTCTCAGACGAGATCATGATACTCACAGCTTCTTCATTATCAGAAAAATAAGTGATTTCCTCTTCCCCTCACACAGCCTACAGCACATTACAGCTATGCTTTAGAATCGAAGCACAGGCTAGAGGAACTGAGAGATCTTTTCCATTTCTAGGCTTTCACTGTATACATATTTGGAGGTGAAACATCAAAGTCAGAGTGACCTGCCTTGAGTCAGGCTCCTCCCAAAGCTCACCTAGGTGCTGTGAAAAGGAGCAATTCCCACCCAGCAAACAAGCAGCAGTGAGAAGACACGTGTGAGATCTAAACACTTCTGGCTCCCTCTGAGCACCACAGTCCAGACAGTCTCCAAATTCCTCCTCTAAGGCAGAGTTCCTGAAGGATCAATAAGGTCCAGGCTGGTTTGGGTTTGCCCTTTTTTGCAGTTTCCTAACCCTGAGAGCACTGGGAGGTGCCCATGCCCACAGCAGCTTGCACCTCCAGCATGGGTACCTGCATCCACCTGGATGGATTTTGGTGCAGGACCAAGGCTTTGTGTATCAGATGTGGCACCTCCACTGTCTCGATGTGCTCCCACTCTGCCACTCAAAAAGGAGCTCTGAAAAGGTCTTGCAGGACTTTTTTGCTAGCTCAGCACCTAGGGACCCACAGGCAGCCACCAGAGCCCACAGGCTGCTGTGCCCATCAGTGCACAAACATCCAAAAAGGCATTTTACCTCCTGCACACAAGGTACCTGCCACTAGTGGCAATCCTCAGCGTTTTACAGCAGGGCTATTCACTCTGCTGTGTTAATCAGATCTGCCTTCAGCAGGGTTTTCTAACAGCCAGGGGTGGGGGGGAAACTGGGCCAAACTCATCTAGATGATGGCTCCTCCCTGCTCTCACACTGACTCAGCTGAGCTGGAGGCACACAGTGGTGGGATTATAGTAAGTTGGATGGAGGCAAGCACAGCCTGCTTTCTAAGAACCTGAGCAAGCTACCACAGCTCACCCACGCAGCCCCCACCTCCTGGCTCTGCACAGAGGTGGACACAGAGGGACACCAAAGGGACACATCTCACCAGGATGGCATTGGAGGGAATAGTCACCCCTTCTGTCACTGCACCAGTGTGGTGACCTAGGGCAGCTGGGATTTCAGAGAGGTTCTCAAGGAAGAATTTTGATACCCATTGCAGATAAATATCTCCATTTCTGTGGGGAGCATGTCAGCAGCCAGGTCTTCTGGTTATTTCCTTTCACTGACCACAGGATATCACTCTAATCTCATTGGAACTTCGGAGAGCTTGCACTCATCCAGGCCTTGGCTGTGCCCTAGGTTTGTGCTGGATGAAAAAGGGGACCTAAAGGTGGGCTGCTGGCCTATGCAGGCTTGTCAGCTACAGCCCCTCATTAAATGAAGGTGGCATGCTGAATAGGAAAGATGAGAGCACAAAGCCCTCTGGCAACACAGTGAGCACAGCTACTGCAGAGAGCAGCACTTGCTCAGCACAGCCCCCTGCTATCTCTGGGAAAGGAGGAAACAGGATATGCACGAGATAAGGCTGAACACATTTTCCAGGTCCTGCACAACTCCTGTGCCTGTAAGGGTGTGCAGGCTCCTGTGTAGGACACTGTTCCTCCCTGGGCATGTGCCCTGGCAGGGGCACAATGTGCTGTGGGTGCCTGCACAGCAGCAGTCACCTCCGTGCTTTGCTCGTGGCACTCCCTGCTCCCAGTTTGAAGCAGAGACTGAATCCTGAAGGATCTGGCAATTTCCATGAGATACAGGCTCAGAGATTTATTAATGCAAAGCAAAGAATCGCTGATAAGAGAAGCATTTACCACTTCCCTGTGCCTAGTCAATCTCTCAGCTCTTTAATACTGCAGTTTCCAGCATCTTTCAGGCCTTATGACTGGGTGCTGGGCCAGCTGTAACGCGATACCAACACAATGTCCTAGTGCTGGCTTCCGGCATTACATAAACCTATATTTGGGACAGATTCTCATCCACTTTCAGACTCCTTTGCACCATGCTGGCAGCAGAAAGGGGCCACAGCAGTACATTACATGCACAACACATTCTGAGACTTCTTTCTCTTGCCAGAGTGATCCCTGGCTCCAGTCAGAATCTGGCCCTTCAGTTAATGCGTTTAACAAACGAGGCTGCTCTTTGAATCTCAAAGAGAGAGGGAGGGTCAGCAACTGCCTGAGCACCAAGCAATCCTTCCCTTGGCAGCTGGGAATCCGTGTTGTTAGAAAGTGGAAATGTATCTTGTGTGTTAGCTTCCTAACCACAAAGAAACCTCGCAGCAAATGACTGCTCCTTGTCTTGACTAAGGAGACATCCATTCCAGCAGCAGTGTGCAGCAACGTTCAGCAGGACTGGCCACAGGTGGTCAATTATTCCTCTGCCTGTCTACAAGAAGTGTGTTTATGCCTCATAATAAAAAGTATTAGTACAATACAGACTTTATTGCTCAATTAGGATAGTGACATGCAGAGAGTTACAACCTCTCGTGGAGGATACAACTAGGAGAGGATTTCTGCAGCTGAATGAAGCATCAACCTCCTCCCCACCAGGCACAAAACCTGCACAACCTGAGAGCCAGCTCACAAGTATTTCAGGACCAACATTTAACTACTCTGCATTGTATATTAAAGCTCCTCATTACACCTGTGTTCCTTTCTCTGTTTAAAACATTATTAATTGATATTCAGGCACTGAGCGAATTTAAAATGAGCCAGCAAAGCACAGAAGTGAATTCCCTGCACACTGATCAGCACTTGAGAGCCCTGCACCCATGCACACGCTGATCACTGTGTGGGATCCACACTCACTGCTCTGCTTGCTTCTGTGCATTGCCTGGGCAGTTGAACTATTCTTGAATACCTGAAAGTAAACCTCAGAACCTGTTTTCTCCTATTGTGTGAGGTAATTCATAATAGATGAACTCCTCTGCAAATACCAAGGGTGGTAGCTATATCTGGAGTATAACACAACATTAAATAGATATCACTTTGCACTTCTAACATTTTCATCTCAGTCTCAGATTGCATGCAAAGGCAATTCAAGAACAGCATCCCCATTTCCAAGCTGGAGACCAGGCATCTAAACAGAAAATTAGTAGACATCTAGCTCGAGGTATACAAGCAGATCCCCCTGCCATGTTAAGCACAGAAATATGCAGCTGTAGCTCCTGAAAATACAGTGTCATGCTCCTTAAAATACAGTGTCATATGGAAGGTGTTCATCTAGCTAGTGAATAGACATAGGCACACCTAGAAGGTGGTTTAACTAATCCTACATCAGCATCTAATTACCTTGAGTAACTCACACTCTAGAGGTGCTTGCTTTCCTTTGCTAACTATCCACGGGACCCAGAGAGTCCAATCCTGAGATGCTACAGGCAGGCATGTGAATGTGAACTGAACCATACCCTAAAGCAAAGGGCACTCTGGAACTGGGAAGAAATGTGGCACAGGTGAAAACCCAAATGAAATGTGGGACCCAGCTGAATCTCAGATTGGAGCATCCATTGCCTCAGCATGAGTGTAACTGAGAGAAACGTTTGGCCACCTGAATCCCTCAGCAGTGTCATCCTCAGGGATCTCAAGCACAAGGAGAGGTGCAAGATCCCCAGGATGATGAATTACATTACAGAATTATTTGTGCTGAGACTAAAGTGTTCCACAGCAACAATGGCTTTAAACTGGGGCACAGCAGGCTTAGACTGGACATCAGAAAGAAGTTCTTCCCCATGAGGATGGTGAGACACCGGAACAGGATGCCCTGAGGGGCTGTGGAGGCTCCAAGCCTTAAAGTATTTAAGATGAGGCTGGATGAGGCTTTGAGCAACCTGATCTAGTGCAAGGTGTCCCTGCCCATGGCAGAGGGGTTGGAACTAGGTGATCTTTAAGATTCCTTCCAACTCAAACCGTTCTATGATTCTATGATTCTATAATTCTGCAGAGGTTTCACCGAAGTTGCTGTGGCTCCTTTGTTGTAAGGTGTACAGCAGGGAAATAATTCAGACTGCTATGAGCAAAATGGGCCCTGCTTGTAAACAGTTGAGCTGGAGATATTGCTGGAGGTTAACCTGCATGTACACCCATCTGAAAGACCCCAGCCTGCAAATGAAAGCATGAGCAAGACAATTTTGTGTAGGGGAGCAGACATTTCTTCCAAGAGAGAGAAACAACAGCACACTAAAACCACACTCTGAAAGACAACATCCATAAAAATGTTGACAGATATCATCCCTCCCATCTGACTTATGGAGCCATCAAAAGCTCACTTCCACAGAGCATTTTTGGAGCCTTTAGTTGACTGAATCACCAATTTAGAATCTGTCAGACTTCATTATGCAGATCAAGAGCCTCTCCTTCGTTTCATTTGTTATGCATTAATAAGAGCACTGGTGACTGTATCCTCCCGCACAGCCAAAGCCTCTCTGCCATTGCATAGTAAATTTTGTTCTTTCTGGCGTTCAAAAGAAGACCTGAACACAACAGCAACGTGGCTTAGTTGCTATGCAAAGACTTAGAGCCACTGCATAGGGATCAGTTCCAGAGTTTGGTTTGATCTGAACCAAGCCAGGCAAACTGGGGTGGGATCTGATGAGGTTTCCCTGCTTGCCTGTTTGTCTCGTCTGCAGGTGAAGTGTGTGCTCAGGCCAGACTGGCCCCAGGATCCCCCCCAGCCCAGTGCAATCCCAGCTCCCTGCCACCCAGCTCCCTGCCTGCTGCAGTTACAATGCTGCTAACAACAGGCAGATTTATTATGAATGCTAGTAAGGATCTTTTTTCTCTCTCATTGACTAGATGTGACTCAAAAAGTTAATGGTAATTGCTCTCATCTTCATTTAGCAATGAGAGAGAGAGAGAGAAATGGGAGCAATTTGCAGATCTGAGAGCAGGTCATTACAGGTGTGTTATATTAGTGTATTCATGAGCCCCCTGGGACAGCCATGCTGAGATATCCAATAACTTTCTTAATGTGTAATTACACACCATTGGACTATAATTGATTAATTGAAAAGGGAATGTAGGCAGATGCTAGGCCAAGACTGCTGCTGCTCATTAAATGAGTATGTCCTTGCTTCTTTTTAATAAGTTAAGTGAACTACTCAAAAGCAATTAAGTGAGAACTGAAATTCATTAGATTTTAGGTAATGATTGGTAGTAACTTCTATACTAAAATGCAGGATTTATATTTTGGGTTTTTTTTTTCCTCTTCCCAAAAGCAAATACTACATGTCACTGCTGAGGTGCAGAAGAGGTGGCTGCTACAGGCAGCAGTGAGCAGTGAGGTATGCTCCTTGCAGATAAACCTTCCTCACTGTGCTCTGAGACAACTGCAGGGCTTCTTGGGACATCACTCTTGGAAGCCCTGCACAGTCTTTAGATTCCCAAAGACATGAGGCCACAGACTCAATATCCCAGAGCACTCCAAGCCTCCCTATGGTCAGCTGAGTAGTGGCCAAGCTCTTCTCAATTCTGCTTCCCACAGGCTGGATCTTAACTCTGAGAAATAAAATGAGCAAGGGCTCCTGATTTTTAAAATCCCGCTCTCTTACCACTGCATGTTAGCTTTTGAAGTGGTCACAGCCTTCAAACTGCTTTCCTTTTTCAAGGGGAGGATAATGCAGGCAGCAAGATGTGGCATAAGCCAAGGGCATTACAGGAAGTCACACTGCTCTACACAGGCATCTTGTCCGACCTGGCAAAACTCATTAACACCCTGCATGAACGAGAGGCAAGGTGAGGTGCAAAAGAGCCTCAGCAGCAGGGGACTAAAGCCACTTTTATGGGTTGGCTGTGCTGTGGTCCAGCCATGGTGAGATGTGGTGTGAGGGACAGCTGCCCCACAGAGAGCTGCCAGGGTGCCCCACAAGCCCTACAGACCCCAAGAAGGAAATTATTTCTAGCTCTGGGTGACAACTCTGCAAATATTCTTTCCGATTCCTGAGGAAGGAAATCTGATGAATTTTATTTCCCCACACTTCCCTTCCTTTGGAACAAGGCATATCTTTAGCATTCCATAAAACCTGTCTGAATTTTATTTAAATTGGTTATGAATGGCAGTTTCATAAAGCAAAGCCATGCTTCACAACTAGTTTCCTTTCCAAGGGATACACACTTGTGTGGTTTTTTTTTTCCCAGCTTTATAGAGGTTTAGGTTGGGGGAGGGTGGTTGAACACTTTTTTTTTTTTCCCAGGCTTTTTTATTTTAAAATTTATTGAAATTGTTATTTAAAAGTGGCCTGATTAAAAAAAAAAATGCATTCAGTTAACACTGAATCGTTATGCTTGGAAAGCACCTCTAAGATCAAGTCCAACCTTCTAAAAGGGGACTTTTCTTAACTATTTACTCATTTGACTTCCCAGCCAATAATAAAAAAGATTGGCATTCTGCAAAAATCACTTTTGGAAGAGGAATTTGTCAATGAGAAGATGTTTAATATGAAAATTATAACTTAAGTAAACACATCAAATGGGGAAAGCAAAGAGGAAAAATGCAACACAGGATTTAATGAGGAGAAATTAAGGTTGGAGAAATTATTCAGAGGTTAGCAGTAATTGCACATTTATTAATAAAAAATTTAATGCTTGTTCTGGGAGGGAAGATGACAGGATTTGAGCTGTAATGGAATTTTAATTATTTTCCTTTTTCACAAATGCATTTTGCTTCTCTTTGTATATAATAATCCTAATAGCAGTGATGTTAAAGCGCAGAGAGCAATTCTCCTTCTGGGGAATGGCAGCCTGGTGCTCACAGCATGGCAAGTGGCACATCCTAACAATGCCTCTGTACTGGCAGGAAGGAGATGCTAACTAGAGGTGCTGAGAAGCTGCTTGCTATTTCCAGAGTACCCAAGCAAGTGTTGTGTGACAGGGGCAAGGACTCACTTTTGGTTCTGGGAAACCAAACACCATGGTTGGTAGCCATGGTCTTTCCCAAATCGGCCCTGTTTCCATTGCCACTCTCACGCCTTTTTTTCCATCTCTTTAGCTCCCTTAAACATCTCAATTCAGTTCACTTGACCAAGAGGCAGGGCTTATGTAAGTGCTACTGGGGGTGCCATCCTGCTTCTGCTGAAAGCCACACCCCTGTCATGAAGAAGTTTCATTCCTTTTATCCCCTTCTCTTTCCCTCCCTCTTCCTTGCTCCCCATGCTCCTGGGGAATTTATACCTTGCATTTTATGTGTCACTGGGAACTGGCAGAGACTCACTTTCTTTGCTGCTCCCAAGGGTTAATGACTCTCCTCTGTCTGCAGGAGGTGTGGTGAATCCCTCACCCTCCTTCCTGCTGTAGGTCACTCCTAACCCCAAGCATAAAAGTGAGGTTTGGATCTTATTTCCAGTGGAGCTGCCATCTCAGCCTTGCTGTGTATGGCAGGGTTGCGATTTCAATGTATTTTCTGGTCTCTGATTGTAGCCTTCAGCTTAAATATTATTAATAAAGATTTGTGTTTTCTACACTTCATATGAGCTGTTAGCTGCCTACAGCAGTTTTTGGGCAGAGATGGGGAGGACTCAAAGCAGTCATTTGTCTTTGCTTGTCTATAGAATACACTTGATGGGAGGGCTCCTACTGGTTTCACAGGTTATGGAGTCCTAAACTTCATGTGAGTCAAGAAAACAAAAAATCACAGAATCACAGAATGCCAGGTTGGAAGGGACCTCAAAGATCCTCTGGTGCAGCCTTTCTAGGTGATAGTGCAGTTTAAATTAGATGGCCCAGCACCCTGTCAAGCTGAGTCTTGAAACTGGCCAATGCAGGAGAATCCATTGCTTGGGAAGTGATTCCAATGTCTGACTGTTATCATTGTGAAAAATTTTCATTCCAATCAGAATCTCCCCAGGAGTAATTTGTACTCATTGCACCTTAGAATCATAGAATCATAGAATCAACCACTTGGGAAGAGATCTCCAAGCTCATCCGGCCCAACCTAGCACCCAGCCCTAGCCAATCAACCAGACCATGGCATTAAGTGCCCCATCCAGGCTTTTCTTCAACACCTGCAGGGATGGTGACTCCACCACCTCCCTGGGCAGCCCATTCCAATGCCAATCACTCTCTCTGTCAAGAACTTCCTCCTAACATCCAGCCTAGACCTCCCCCAGCACAACTCGAGACTGCGTCCCCTTGTTCTGTTGCTGGTTGCCTGGGAGAAGAGACCAACCCCACATGGCTATGACCTCCCTTCCATGGAACTCTTTGTAAGAAGGGAGTCTCTGTCATTCTGGTAGCCATAATTCTTCAGCAGAATGGTGGTACAGGATGTGGGACGGGGAACAGAAGGCCTGAAAGACCAAGAAAATTTCTTGGGACCCCTAAGAAGGTTTGGTGCAGCCTCAGGAACAGGACCCAAACTTCCTGGATCCAGCCCATGCTGCTGTGACATGAGCAACAGCTTTCACTTCCATTGCGGGGTAGAAAAACCTACATTTAGAAAGCAGGGCAAGAAGGACAGAGCCTGTGCACGGAGCAAGACAGTGGAGGCATTTGTTCTCAAGCAGAAAACAGATCTGTGCAGCCAGGCACAGAGCCTATCGCTTCCCAGGGCCTGTGTATCGCAGGGCGGCTGGCAGGCAGCAGCTCCGCGCTTGGTCCTGCATTATCCCAGCCAGATGCCTATCAGGGCAGCCAGTGCCCCACGGGTACCTGTGCAGGCAGGCAGGGAGGATCAGCCAGAGCTAGGTGTCAGGGTCCCCTTTCCCTCTAGGGCTGCAAATCTGCCTGTGGTCTGAGCACTGCCCCTCACAGTGTGTTCACCCAGCGCCCGCGACTTCCATCGTCCTTTAGGAGCATGAGTCTGGGCAAAAGCACACAGCTCTTTGTCCAGCCTGGCTGCAATTAAGGACCAAAAAACCTTGACAATAATTTTGCCTGGTTTGTTGCCCTTGCTTGAAAAGAAACAGAATGTTAAGTTATTTTGGTAGGGGTTTGGGGGAAGTTTTAAAACGCTCTGCTAGGACTCAGGAACAATTTTGTTTCCGCAAATGAAATGTTACAGGCGATTAGGCTGCGACATGACCTAAGCCTCACTGTTATTTCAGTCACAAGAAAGGTTGAATTTCACGTGGCCAAGATTACTGAGCTTTTAAGAACATCAGCACCAATTCACTGCTACAATTGCTTTTCTCAACGTTTTTGTTACAAAGCCATAACTGCCATCCTGACAGTTCTCTGTGCCTGCTCCAAAGTGCCCCAAAGCAAAGCCGAGCTCTCTGCTGCCAGCCGTGGGCTTTGCACCCCTGCTTGCTCAAGCCACTCTGTGTGCACCATGTTGCAGCTGGTGGAGCAGTGCCAGTTGTGCTCAGGCTGCAGTGGCAAACCGAGCAAAAAAGTGATTAAATCCATTGGTAAACCACCAAAAAACAGCACCAGTGGTGAGACACAGCAAACACTGAGTGATGTGGGAAGCACTTCTGTGGAGGTTTTAGCTGTCAGCAGGCTTGGTACCAGTAGCTCTACAACCTGGAGCTTCAGAGACTGTCACACATCTCATCCTCCTCTCCAGGGTGGTGAAACCACCTCCTGACAGTAAGGTCAGTACCATAAAGGCTCGATGTGGTTCTGCACCCCTCACTGCTGCTGGTCAGCAGTCCTGTTCCAGCTTTCTGGCTGAAAGTTCTGCGTGTCCCAGAGCTGGGGCCAGGATGAAGGCTGAGCAAAGCTATCTCTCCCTAATTCAGTCCTCCCTTGAAGGCACTGTGATTACAAATGGGCTGAGAGGTATTTTCTTTTCGTGTTAAATCACTTACAGGAAGCACTTCTGCTTGACACTCGGGCACAGGAAAACAGGTCAGGTACCTCTGAGGAATTTACGCCTCTCTTCCTGGAACCAAAACTCTGACGGCCTCCAAAGGATGCAAAATGCATATTTACGTTTAACCTGACTATGACTACAAACCCCACTGGCCTCATCTGATCACAAACATTCTCAGTGTTTCTAAAACTCAGTAGATGTGAAATCTCTCCTACATTCCAGTCCCATAACACTGAGGTTATCTTGCCTGCATCCTTGCTGCCCTGCCTGGATGCCCCCGCAATGTGCCATGCTTTTTGACCCTATCTCTAGTGCTGCAACAGCAAAGTGACACAACTTTAATCAAAGTATCAGCTGTAACTCTTGCTCCTCTCTGCCTTGTCATAGCCTCCCCAAAGGTCTTCTGCTCACAGAAGAACATTTTGCATTTCATGTTTCAGTTGTAGATGCTTTCAGAGCTTTCTATGCCTCTTTGTTAGTGATTAAAGATAGAGTTTGCATTAAATCCAATAGCATGAATGTTTAGTTTTGTGTCTTTTACCTGACAGCTTCCAAGGACTAGCTTATTATTCATCACATATTGGACTTAAGGAATTTATCCTCCCAGAACAGAACTGCTAGGAGCAGACTTTTTCATTTCAAAGAGAAAAGGATCAGGATTGTACTGCAGGAAAACCAGGGATCACAGCTGGGAATGGGACTGGAAATGAAAATTTTTTTCCAGGGTGTTTATGTTCTGTTTGGTTATTTGTTTGCTTTACATAGGCTCCCCTAGCAGTGGGTGGCACTCAGATCATCTCTATAAACAAATGATCTGGAAAGCAACCTGGTGTTTAATTTCCTTAGCCCATCGGATTCTCCTTTGCTCATAGAGCAGCATGCCAAGCTGAAACCTCCACTCAGTATTCTGGGTGACTCGAAGGGGGAGGATGAACTGTTGGGTTTTCTTTCCCACTTTTGTTAAAAGGCATCCAAGCATGGCTCTTCCTACCCTGACTAACCTGGGTAGGTGCCAGATGGATTTTTCCTTTCTCTAGGCAATGGCTCAGGAATTCCAGCCAGCTAGAGCTGCGGCTGTGGGCTTTTCACTGGCCTTTTCACTCCAGCCTACCCTTTCTCTACAGTTAATCCCATCTCTCTTTCTCCACGTCCACTATGAGCTTGACTCTACTACTCCCTAAAATTCAGCTTCCAGAGCACTAAATTCTGCCTTTCCCTTCTGGAAACAAAGAGATGTGTCTGAAAGAAAAGCTTCCAGCCACTTGTGGACTAAGAAATGAAAATCCTGAGGCAGTGCTTATGGGAGAGGAGTGGACAGCTGGCCAAGACAGCTTGCTGGCCAGGCTCTTTAAAAAGAAATTTGTTTTGTGTAGTTCCCAGTATTTATCACGGGTAGCTAAACCTAAGAAAACAAAATTCTCAAGAATACTGAGAAGCTCACAAAGAAAATTTGATGTCCTCACTGACCACTGCATCTTAGCTGCTTTGTTTCCATGCTTCGCAACATGCGGCACAAGGCAGTGTACCAGGATTAGCATGGGAAATGAATGTCCTAATCCTCACTGCACAAAGGCTTCCTGCACCAACCCCAATCTGTGATTCTCACTGCTTTGCTTACTGTGTTGAGCTATAAGCACTTCAGGGGTTTCTTTTGCCTTGCATTATGTCTCTTTTTTTTCTCCTCTTACTTTCCATTAAGCTCTCAAAAGACCCAAACAAAATGGCTGAGTTGTACCTCACTACCCTAAGCTCAGCTGAGTTGCAACTCTCCAACCTAAACCCAGCTGAGCTGCACCTCCCTACCCAAAACCTAGCTGAGCTGTACCTCCCTACCCAAAACCTAGCTGAGTTGTACCTCCCTACCCAAAACCCAGCTGAGTTGTACCTCACTACCCAAAACCCAGCTGAGTTGTACCTCACTACCCAAAACCCAGCTGAATTGTACCTCACTACCCAAAACCCACCTGAATTGTACCTCACTACCCAAAACCCAGCTGAATTGTACCTCGCTACCCAAAACCCAGCTGAATTGTACCTCACAAACCAAATTATCTCCTCTTCTGGAGAAGTAAGCGATGAAGAAAGCACTCACTCTGTAATACTCTACACTGCTATGCTTCCAAATCTCTCCAGGTACTGAGGAGTTAAAGCTCGCTGTGGGACCTGGGATGTTTGGATGCAGCATGGCTCTTGTGGGACTGCCATGGCATGCAAAGCCAGCAGCAGCAGCAGCCCAACCCTGGGATCCCACCTGGCAGCACCCTCCCAGCACCAGCATTTCCCAACCAGAGCAGCCTGCGCTTGCTGGAAGAAACCTTGCTGGAAAATGGCAGTTGAAGCCCAAAGCAAAGAGAGAACTTTTGAGCCAAAATCTCCAGTTTCACCTGACAGACTGATACAGTCCTCCCTCTCATCTGCACTGAGAAAAGTCCAAGGATTTTCCTGATTCTCAAAAGCATAAACAAATTTCAGTTTCTCTTCTATTAAAAAAAAAAAATCTCAGCTTCTCACTTGGCCAAGCACCTGACCTGCACTGTTAAGATTCCAGGTTTTTACCACTGGGAAAACACTTTTTTAGAGGAAGCAGCTGTCCTTACTCCATTTTTTCCCATATTTTTCCCCCCTCTCCCCTCCCAAGGAGACAATTCCTAACACCAGCATAGGAATACTGCCTGGCCTTCAGCAGAAAGATGCTATCTTAATGGCCAGTTCCTGTGAAATTTGCTTTTAATCTCAAGCACATTTTTATACAGCAGTTTGCCAAGAAGAAAAAAAAACAGAGAAGGAAATCCACTACCTCTCATTCCCTCACCATCAAAGCCTAGACTCAACATCATATTTTCCCTGAAGGTTCCTAAAATACATCTTTAAAGACACCAGAGCTACACATTCATTATTTGTCTACCTTTTTTTTTTTCTTCCCCCCACATACAAATTGAATACAGATCACATCCCTGCCAATTTTGTTTCCAATAGCATAGGAAAAACAAAACTATGACAAATTGCTTTTATTACTTCCTTAAACAAGGACTGAAACTTGTCCAAAAAAGCACATGAAAAGACTAACTTGGATGACTTGAGTTTTTGCCAGGTGCAGGAGTGATATAATAAAGCAAATATGTAAATACCTGTTAATAGAGGAGTAATTAACTAGGCATTAAAAGAATGTTTGGTTTTAATAGCACAAAGGGGGTTAATTGGTTCATTGATTGCTTGCACTAAAAATAAAGCAGATTTTCAATCATAATGATACACAACTTATTTCACATTGTGCTGCCTCAGAACTTTAGTCCTGAACTCCTCCATCACTAAGAGGCCCTTGACTTCAGGGGCATCTCAGTGTGCTGGGATGGTTCATCAGGCCTGGTGTGACCAGTGGCACCATCAATAGCTTGGTCTTGAAGAAACAGCTTCATTTCTTTGGCACAAGCACTGTGGCTGCACTGGTGAATCACTTTCTGTGCTTATCTGGTTTCCTTGTCTTAGGACATCATCCTCCTGCCCCTGAAACCAACAGGAGCTTTGCAAGGGGGTTAAGAGGAAGCAACATAAGGTCTTCTGGGAGATGGGAACAAACCAACCCTTCTGAGTGACACCTATGGCCCAAAAAAGCCTGTCATTACTTAATCAGGGGTGAGATCAGCACAGGGGATACCTAAGGGGTAGCAGAGCCTGTGGGCCTGCTAGTCCAGGTGTGGTCAAGATGCTGTGTGCTCTGTGTGAGTAGTGGGGACTGGCCCTCCACTCTGGGCTCCTCTGGTCAACTGCCTGAATCTGAGAGCTAGCTTTGGCACTGGGTTCTGTTGGCTCATCAGTTCAACTTTGCTGGGGCACCATGATCAGTGTTTGAATCCTCTACAGGGAAGGCAGAGAGGGGTTGTAACGCGGAGGAAGCACATCTCGATCCTCTGCTGCCAGCCGCCTCTTCTATAGTCGCAGTGAGGAAAACCGAAAGTGGTGGTGTTTCAAAATGTAACCCCAATGTTCCAACTCTCCACAAATATTTCCATTTAGCCAAACAATGCATTTTACTTAAGCACAGCCAAGAAGAAAGGTGAACCTGAGGGAGAGCTCCACCAATTCACCTCAAGCTCCCCTTCCGCAAGCCGTGGCTGAATCTCTCTTCAATGTATTACAATTCATTCTCTGTTTACTTTAGGCAAACAGAAAAACTCATCATGGAGCGCTCGTTTTTTTTGCAAGCTAATCAAGAACATTAGGTCCCAACAGAATCATTTAATAGAAATGTAATAGGCATTCCTGCTTGCTTTTAATCTTGCCTAGCTGCAGATGCTAAAATGAACAGTGAATTAACCCTGCCTTGGAACAGAGATGCTTTCACAGATGATATCATCTCTCTTACGGCTTGTAAACACTCCAGGCTCCCTGTATCTGCTTTCCTGACTTTCACTCTTTCCCCACAGCAGAGGAGAGGAGCGGGGCGGAGAGGAGTGAGGAGAGTGGAGAGGAGTGAGGAAAGTGGAGAGGAGAGGATGCTCCCACCTGCATGCAGCTAGGAAAGGGAGGAACAGGCAAGCTGTGGAGGGAGTAGCGTGTCAGTGGCACAAAACACAGCACCACCACCCAAAAACAAGGCAGAGATAAAAGGTGGATGGGAGAGTGAGTTTCGAGGGTGCCTTGAGGGAAGAGGATATTTTTGTGTGTCACCAGCCACTCCCTGCATTGCACTCCCTGCAACAAGGTGGAACCCCAAGGCCATTCACGTGCTATCATCAGACCCAAGAGATTTTTTTTTTCAAGCAATCTGAGATCTTAAATCGTTCACGGATAGAGCAGAACTAGCATCAAAACAAAACCTATCATATTTCATACTGCATGTCATAATGAACAAAAGCCTTTAAAAAAATAAATTAAAAAAAAAAAAAGGTTTTCACTGTGCTAAAGTAACAATCTAGACTTGTTGTAAGTATGTTATTCTTACAAGTAGTTCGCAGTTATTCTTGAAGGCAAGTCTTGGAGTTTCCTTAGCATAGTGCTGCTGGGGAAAATTTTCAGCATGTCCATCTTCATCTCTAGCCTGAAGGGAAATATAATGGCCTATTTAGGGACTTACAAATAATGGAAGGTAAAAAAAAATAAAAAAAATAAATTTTCTTTTTTTTTTTTTTAATTTTTTTTTTTTTTTTAAATAGCTAAAAGCACAACAGCTCAGATCATTCAAACAGATGGGAATCCCCCAACACAACATCATTTCAAAGTTTCTTTAAATACACCTTTTTAAGATACAAGAACCTGGGATGCTGTTTTCTCACATTGCTTAGGTCGAACATGCAAATTCATTGTGCTGTGATAATCAGAACGACAAAAGACAAACCCAGAATGAAATATTTGAGCTGGACACTGAAGTAACTCAGGGTTTTCCCAAAGTACTCCCATTGCATTTTGCAGGATCACATCGCATATGTACTCGGTTCAACTTTTTGACATGCTTGAGAAATCCCTAGAAAATTTGGTTTCAGGTTAACAGCAAGGCCAAAAAAATAAAAATAAGTCTTCATGCTTGTAATTTCCACGTGATGCTGTTAGAGATAAATGGATTCCCCCTCCATGTTTAAGTGAAGCTTTGAAAGGAGCAATCATCTAGCAAGAACAATGATCCCCTCAGTCAAATGTGGTCAAAATATTTAATGACAAAGATGCATTAGAAGTTACTGGTTACTTGGAACTAGGCTGTTAATTAAGCAAGCTGAAGTTTCAATGGAGACATTACCAGAGCCCATTAGCAATCCTGCTTGCACATAGTATTTTTTTCCTACATTTTCTGCTTTCCAGTTAAAGCAAAAGGGAGAAGCAGGTGAAAGGAGGAGTGTCAGCAATCCACTCATTACACTGTTCATTTGAGTGACACTTGCACTCCGTTCCGCTCTGTCTCATCTGATCCCTGACTGTTCGCTCGCTCTCTCTCGCAGCCTCCCGAAATTCACAGCTGAGCTGTCTCCCTCACATATGGCTCGCATATAATTATGCACATTCCATTTTACACTGCATTAAAATGATGAGCTTCTGGCTCCCTGCCAGCCTATTTAAATCAAGCCCCTGCCCAAAGAAGCCGGGGAGAGGAGGAGGTTTGGATGGCGGGGAGGGGGGGATGACTGCAGCGGGGGGCGAGTTTGGAGGCGATGGGGTGAGGAGCAGGAGTCCTTGGAGTGAGCAGCAGGTAAGTCCTTGGGGTGAGCAGCAGGTTAAGTCCTGCTTCCCGTGCTTCCAGCTGCCCTGTGCCTCCCCTCCCGGGGCGGGGGTGTGCGGGGCAGCCCGGGTGCAACGCGGGCGCACGGCGGTGCCTGCTGAGCGCTGGCGTGAACTGCCTGTCGGCATGTGTCACACTCCCGACGCCCAGGCTGCTTCAGCCCTGGCATGTCTGAAAGATATTTACACCTTGGAGGCTCTGCGGCTTGTTTGTCTTCAGATAGGCTGCTGCCTCTGTCCGGGGAAGACGGGGTGGAAAAGAGGAGCCATGGGTTAACAGCACCCTGGACTTGAGGGAAGACAGGAAGGGGTCGCACTGAGTGCCCCTTGGCTTCGGCAAGATTCAGCTTGGGGTTCTGCTTGGCAGCCAC
This sequence comes from Ramphastos sulfuratus, assembly GCA_013399055.1. Lineage (NCBI taxonomy): Eukaryota > Metazoa > Chordata > Aves > Piciformes > Ramphastidae > Ramphastos > Ramphastos sulfuratus. The sequence continues at coordinate 45,604 of WBNM01014757.1, read as the reverse complement.
GGAGCATGAACAAACTCTGCCCAACAGAAGTGGCCATTTTTAAAAGTGCAGACTTTGTCCAAAAGTATGTTTTGAATAGTACCTACAACTGATGATTTGTACAAGTGGGAAATGGGAAATGAGTTTACTCTGCGTGTTTCTTTCCTAGCAGCTCGTAGATATTTTCTTTCGCTGCCCTCAATTGCTACGGGGTGGAAAATGTTTTACATTTTTCCTTCAAACCAGAAGGAAAAAGCAGAGTATTCCTCAGCACCTGAAATCACTTTTAGATTGGCAAAGGTTTAAAGGTATTCTCCTAATTATTAGTTTGAAATTGACACCTCACTCACACGATAAAACTTCCTCCCATGCTGCATGGAAGGCAAAGTCCGAATTCGACCACGTTTTGTGAAAACAAAACAAAACCCACTCAATTCTCACTTTGAAAACAAACTGTGTCCTGTCTTCTCTCTCAAGGCATATGGGCAACTCACTGAAGCTCTTCCAGGTCAATCAGAAGCCGACTGGGGTACAAATGGCTTAAAAATGCCTTGCACAAATAGAAATGGACCTGTCAGCTCAGAATCACAGGTGCCCAGAGGATGCTCAGTGACACAGAGCTAGTGAGATGTTGCACGGGGCACAGGTGTTAGGTAGGGTTCTGAATGCTATCAGTGTCCCCCAGCTCCCTGAAATTGTATCTTGGCACTATTTTAGACATGGTGCAGATGATGGCTGGCACGTTGTAACCTGCCAGTGACCCACTGGAGCATTATCCTGCTGCATGCACACACCTTGTAAAATGAAATGGATACCAGGGTGTTTGTGGTGCATGTGTCAAAACACAGAGAGAAGCCTCACTGACCTTGACCCTTTTACCAAAACTGCCAGTTACACAAAGGTTGTTCACCCTTGCTGATCCAAACCTTATCTTATTTAACTTTGGACATCGCCAAAATGTCCCAGTCTCAAAACCAGTTTAGCTACATACTGCTGTCACTTACTCAGGCAGCAAAGCTACACCTAGTTTGCCTAGTTGATTTCCAACCCTATTTGCAGCAGTCTGAGCTAATTCTCAGTTGCCCTACATTCATTCATTAGTTTCATCTTCCAGTTGTAAATAATTTGCAGAAGGAAACAACTCTGCACTGTTGTCAGTCTATTTAAAAAATGGCTCGGAGTTTATCTTTGCCTTAGTAATATTATATAGAATCATAGAATATTACATAGAATCATAGAGTGGGCTGGATTGGATGGGTCCTCTCAAGGTCATGTAGTCCAACCCCCTCTGCAGTCAGCAGGGGCATCCTCAACTAGACCAGGTTGCTCAGAGCCCTGTTGAGTCTCACTTTGAGTATCTCCATCAATGAGGCCTCAACTACCTCGCTGGGCAACATGTTGCAGTGTTCCACCACCCTCATGGTGCAGAACTTGTTCCTAACATCCAACCTAAATCTCTTCTCTCATTTCAAACCATTGTCCCTTGTCCTGTCCTCGCAGGCCTTTGCAAACAGTCCTTCTGCAGCCTTCTTGTAGCCCCCTTCAGGTCCTGGCAGACTGCTGTTAAGTCTTCTCTTCTCCAGGCTGAACGACCCCAGCTCCCTCAGCCTGTCTTTGTAGGAGTGTTCTAAACCCCTGATCATTTTCATGGCCCTTCTCTCGACCTGCTCCCTTAGGTCCATGTCCTGTTCCTACTGACTCAGTCACTCCAGCACACCAGTGACTGTCCCAGCTCCCCAGCATCCCCACCTTGCTCATAGCAGGCTGGCATTGACAGCTTCACTATCAGGCTGCCATGGGATATATTTCACCTGCTATGGTTTAAAAGGAAGGGAGTGAGGGGAAAAAAAACCAAAACCAAAACAAGCTAAACCTGTGGTCTGTCTGATTTTTTTTAATGGTTTTATGATCATTAGAGAAATGAGAGCATCAAGCAATGTGTCTCCACAATGCTAGGTGGGATTGATTGCATATATTCAAGATGTGGTTCAACTGCTCTCACAGCACATTTTGTTCCAGGGCTAAAAAGGCTTCAGCTCCTGCTCTGGAGCCTGGGACCATGGTGTGCACTGCTAGATTTATCAGCAGAAAACTGCTGCAGCTTCACCGTGGCAGCTCCTCTCCTGGGATTTCCTGAATCTCCTCATTCAATAGCCTCTGCTGGCAGGCAGCCACCTGCCCGTCAGCTGCACGGGATGGAGAGGGAAAGCTGAGGGGAACCCACCCCTGGGATGCTGGGCTGGACACTCAACAAAGCCAGCGCCACTGGCTCCTGCTGGCAGAAGAGAGCACATCACCCAAGGAGCAGTGCTGGCAAGGAACATCTAGTGGGGAAACTGCAGGGGACGTGAGGAGTGGCTTGGCTGTAAGGTCAGCCCGATGAAGGGCTTGAGCAGGAAATGTTGGCCTTTAATTGCAGGTTAGATAGCAGGAAACTCTTTGTAATGATGGGTGCAGCAAAGTGCTGGAGCAGATTGCCTAAGGAGACTGTCAAAGCCCCATCACTGGAGTTTTTCAAGAGCAGATTAGGCAAACATCTGTCAGGAGGGACATGCACAGAGTAGCTCCTGATGTGGGGAAGCTGGACAGATGAAAACATCTCCTTCCCAGGTCCCTTTCCTCTCTTCTTTCTACCGCTGAGCTTTGATGGAAAATGTCAGGAGGGTAAGAGGAAAAAAAAAATTTAAAAAGAACAGAAAATGAGATCCAAAAGGATCTCTCTGAAAATAACTCAGCATTTGATGTTCAGAGATGTGTGTACTCATTAATAAGTGCATGATGACAACTATCCTTGGCTACACAAACTGTGCTATCTGTAAGCCAGCCAGCCTATATTTGTGAAAGATGCCAATAGTTTGGAAACAGACTATATATTAAGTCAAGATTCCATTTTCTAACATGACAGAGGAAGCACAAGCTACAGAATTTCCTCCTGCACAGATATTTGCTTCTCCTTATCCTCAGAGAAATGCTATCTTGATCCAGACAGAGGATTTCTTAGCTTCAGTCTGAATCTTTTTATGCAGCCTTAGTGTCGGGAGAGGTAATCTGTGCTTACATTTTCATACTAGAGGTAGGATCTGATGATATTCTAAGTCACAAGGCATGCTGAAGAGAATAATTTATTAAGATGGAAATTGTTAATGCAAAGCTTCCACTAAAATGGGACAATGCATTTGCAATGAAATCTCACTGCTCAGTCCACAAAAGTTTAATGCCACTTAACTGAAAACACCTAACATCTATTTTCTAAGAGCAATGGCCACTTGAGTAATGCAGAGTGACAGAATATTAGCCTGCTTATTCAGGATAAAATTGCTACCTATTTGCCAAAAATGTCCTTTGAAATAGATGAAACATGAGACTGGTACCCCCCCAAGTTATTAAACACATGTGTTAGCTGAACACAGATTCATAAAACAGGTCAGGTTGGAAAGGACCTTAAAGATCATCCAGTTCCAACCCCCTTGCCATGGACAGGGACACTTTCCACTAGCCCAGGTTGCTCAAAGCCTCATCCAGCCTGGTTTTGAACACCTCCAAGGAGGAAGCATCCACCACCTCCCTGGGCAACCTGTCCCAGTGTCTCACCACCCACACTGTAAAGAACTTCTTCCTAATCTCCAGTCTCAATCTCCCCTCCTCAAGCTTCAGTCCATTCCCTCTCATCCTATCACTACAAGCCCTTGTAAAAAGCCTCTTCCCAGATTTTTTGTGGCCTCCTTCAGGTAAGGAAGGCAGCTAAAAGATCTCTCTCTTCGGCAAGCTGAACATCTCTGGGAGGGTGGGAAAAAAAAAAAAAGCTGGGCAAAGTTGTGTGGCGTTGCCATAGGAGCAGAGATAAGCGTGCGGAGGCTCTGTCCCGCGGCGATGAACAGAGGAAGTTCACATCAGCCCTAATCTATTGTCTCCGGAGGCTGGCTGCAGATGGGAGCTGAAAGCCATGTTTCCGTTTCCACCACAAAGGTTATCTCTCCCTTCACTGGAACTCGAAGGAAATCCTCGGGGAGACCCTAATCCTTGAAATTCCAGTTCCTGTGCATTTCTGTTGTCCCAGATAATCAATTACCATGCTCTCGACATTCGCTGCACCAGCACCGGCAAAAATAGTCCTGAACTTCCATCTGTTGAGTACATTCTTCCCAGAAAGATGCATGTCCTCGCTGGGGGCTGGGGGCAGCAGGGGAGCCTGGTGTCAGGATGCTGGGTTGTGGTTCTCTGCTGGACACAGGGCAGGGCCAAGGACAGCAGTCCAGGGAGGACATCCCTGGTTCAGCAGTGTGGAGCTCTAATAGCAGTGAGTGAGCCCTTGGCTCGGGGAAAGTCTTCCCTCAGGGAAAGCTCCCACTAATGTTTGATGAGAGGTTTGCTCTTCACAGGGATTTCAGGATTTTCCTGATGGAATAAGCAGTATTTATTAGCTGGTTGCCTCTCTCAGCTGCATTCTATTCAGTAATCTCTGCCATTGTACTATTTTTGCCACTCCAAGCCCTCAAAAATCTTCTCAAGCATTTTGAGCGAGTCTCAGGTATTTTGAAAGCTGCCCAAGCAGTGTTTTATAGAATCTGCCACAACTCACAACAGTGAACAGAGAGAACCTGAAATCACACTGATTAGTGATTACATCATTATCATTGACATCCCACTAAAACTGAGATTGTCACTTTTGCCTGACCTCTTGTCACAACCCCAGGGCAGAGGTGACCACCCTGCTCAGCATTTCCCAGCCTGGGGTCTCTCTGCCAGCACTGGTCCCCTGCACACTTGGTGGTGGTCTAGGGAAAGCTTGGAGGCCACATGCTACTAACTCCCCTTGTTTCCAGCTGCTAAAATGCATTTAAAGACAGCTAAAAATATATTAAATACTTTCCTAATGTTATTTTTCCATGTAAGCAACTGCTGTAGTCACCACAGGAATGTTATTCGATCGCCAAGGGGAGGGGAAGTGGTCCATGAGACAATCTGTCTGCTGGAGGTGAACTACAAAGCTAGAGAGAAATTGGGAACATGCCCTCTTATAACTTCTTTATTAAGCATGCAGAGGAAAACCAGAAGGGGGTTCTGCTGCTGCCTGCTCTCCCCTCCCTGCACACAGACACACGTACCAGCGCACACGTGCACATCTCTACCCATTATTTCAGTTAGGAACTGAGATCTTGCCTAGGCTGGAAGAAGTCACCAGTGAACAGAAACTAACAGAACAATATCAGTGTGGCAAGCAAAGCCCTGAGGCTGTGTGCACACCCACGAGCAGAGGGCAAGGTGCTGGAGACAGGTTTGTGCCATTTTGTCACCTAGGATCTACCCACAGCCATCCTTGAAATCTCTCCCTGGCACCCAGCTACTCCTGAGTGCTTTATATTACAGTGTCCATTATAGACAGGGATGAATCTAGACCCAGACTCTAACCTTTGAGCGAGTTTTTAGCTGTTGTTGTTTGAAAGCAGCACCACTAATGGCAGCCTGGGTTAGAAAGGCATCTCAAGTCCACATTTAGGAGGTTTGGTGTGGAAATGCATTCAGGAGCCAGTGGTGTGGCTAATGTGATTAAAACCATCCAGAATATCCTGCAACCTTCTCCATTGTGCTGACAGAAGAAATACTCCCTGACTTCAAAAGAAATTAGTCACCAGGTCAAATCTGCTGTTCTGACTAAACCCAACCCACACCCCCTCATTGCCTCTTTCTGAACAGGTATAAAATCTCTGGGAAACAGGAGGCTTTACTGAGAAAAGCCAGCCCAGAAAAACAAATGCATTATGACAAAGAAGAGGAAGGTGCCAATCTATGGAATGATAGGGCAGTGTTTCTGAAATTATCCTTGTCAAAGCAGCTGAGGATTGTCACCTTCGTTTCCTTGCATAACTGAAACACACACACCAAAAATCCAAACAAATGTGCCTGCAGATCTGATAAATGCTTATTTATGGATCTTTTCTCCCTTTTTTTTTTTTTTTTTTTTTTTTTGGAGTAATGCTTAGCTCCCACAGACTATGGCTCTGAATGGTCCAGCTTTATGTATTGCATTTTTCACTCAGAATTTTGTGGTATAAAATTATCCACAGTGTACATTTGAGATGCAAGCTGCAAACTCTGTTGTAATGTATGTAATATTCTAAGTGAATCACAAAAGGGAATACTGATAACAGCACTACCCTAGTGCCTGCTAAAGTCATAATCCTACTATGCTTAAAAGTCACTCAAGTAAAGAATTCCTCTTTCTGGATTTTATAAACATTTTTCTCCCCTTCCTTTGTGTCATATACTGTACAGAAGCTTGATTTCCTGCTGGACTTCTCACCCTTCCAGGCCAAACTGGGATTTTCTTTTCACACAGCACATGTGGAATGCTGTGCATTTAGAGCCCCTTCTACCACAGTCATAAAATACTTAGGACTGAGTGATGATCACCTTCAATTTCACAATACATCCAGAAAGAGCAACTGAAGCATACACAGAGGTGTCTACTGCTCTGGACCACTCTTCTGATTCTTGTAAGAGGAGGAGTAGAAGGATTGAGACATTCAATGACTCAGACCCATAAGCAAGCAAAGGTGGTCCAGTCTCAACCCAGTTGCTTCAGCAGGGAACTGCCTTATGCTCTCAAATGAAAATTCCCCTTTAGGCTTTCTTTTACCCATCACAATCCAGAGCTCTGCCCCTTTTTCTTTCCTCTGCTGGCTAATAACCAGGCAGCTCCTGCAGCTTTAGCAGCTTCTGCAGGACCATGCTGCCCTTTCCCTGACAGCTCACAGGATGATGATACATGGGAAGTGTTCAGGTGGCTGCCTCAAAAGCTAATTCTTCAAACTGCACAAACCTTTACCTATATCATCCATTTTTAATGACCAGTTTAGAACTGTCAGAGAATAAATATGATAACAAACACTTAGCATTGTGATAATTTGAAAGAAACTGTGTTTATTGCCTCTTTGGCTGTTTCTTTGACAAGTCACAGCTGTGTGAGACCCCCATAAAAGTGAGTCTGCCCTACTAATCTCCCTTCTGATTCATGACAGGCCTGACCCAGAGACACTAATGGACCATGCCTGACAGTTATTGCAACAGATTCAATACACTTCCTAAAGTATGGCCAGGAAAGGAATGAAAATATACTACAGACTTTCCAGCAGATCCCATTTGGATAATGGGCAGCTCACATCAGCACAGCTCTCTCCCTCTTTTCCCATTCCCTGCTTTTGTACTTCATGAGACAGAAGTGTTTCCAAAGTATTCTGTGGGGTTCACTGGCAGGTGTCTCAGCTATCCCTTCTCACTGCTGCCATTTCATAGATGTATAGAATGGCTTAGGTTGGAAGGGACCTTGATGGTCACCTAGTTCCAAGCCCCCTGCAATGAGCTTCCACTAGACCAGGTCACTCATCCAACCTGGCCTTGAACACCTTCAGGGAGGGGACATCCACAACCTCCCTGGGCAACCTGGAAAGAATTTCTTCCTAATATCTAGTCTAAATCTAGAAGGGTTCCCCAGCACAAAGACTCCCATGCAGATCAAGCACACATTTCCAATCAATCTGCCAGAGAAGGAAGGAAGCAGAAAAACAAAATAAAAAAAAAAAAAAAGAGAGCGAGAGAGAGAGGGAAAAATAAAAAATAAAATAAAATCCTTGAGTGTTGGTTATGGTTAGCTAAGGCTCACAGACCAAACAAATCACTGTCCCTAATGAATTTGTTTCAATGCATCTGTTTATTTCAAGCTTTGGCATTGTAAATAGCAGAGCACCAATGTGGTTCTCCTCTGATTGCAGTGTCACATATATGATTAATCATCTCGACTCAGAGCATATTTTCTTTTAAAGCAATTGCAGGGTGGTTTAATGAACTCCTCTCCCACTGGCTTTTATAGACTAGTCATGATCAACATACCATTAAGATAAACCTCATGCCCCATCCCTCCCCTCTCTGACAGCTTGCCTTATTTGCCTCACAACAGTCAATATCCAATTAAGAGGCAACAGATTTGATCGATCCAGAAGGTAACAATAAGAGTTAAACAGCTGGTAAGTTCTACATGTAGTCTTTTTCTGTAATTCCCATCCTTTTGCTACATGAAGAGTTCTGCACTTTGGATAAATGCAGAGAAGGGAAAACAAAGGTCAGGTCTGGTTGGTAAGGATGTCTCTCCAACGGGCTGTGCCCACAAGCTACTTCACAGCCAGAAATGCTTGTCTGGGAGCAGTGCAAGGCAGGTAGGATTCTGTTCCCTGTACTTTCTGTGGCCTTTTAGAGGTGAAAACAGAAATCTCTCCCTGCTTGGGGTTCAAGCAACACTTGGGCCTTTCACACATGGAAATGGAGGGGCTGCAATATTATTAAAGCGATCACTTAGGAGCAGGGCAATGACTGGTAAGGAGATGGGGGCAAAACCCAACAGGAACGAAGCATGTGCAGGAGAACAGGCAAGGAGAGGGTGAAAAGAAGGGAGAGGAAGCTTTGATATAAATGGCATCTACAACCTTAATGTCATCTCCCAGTCTTCCTGTGGATGATGAACGGCTGCAATAAAAGGTGGGATAGCAGCGGTTACAAGCAGGACAAAAGCAAAACCTGGCTGGTGGTGAGGAGCATTCGTTACAATGCCCTGCTGGAGCTCAGGGGCTGAGGTCACGCTGCTGCCACTGCTTTTGGGCCTGATAGCAGACCCAGGATTTCTCCTTCCTCCCCTGGTACCTTTTTTTATTGAGGCTTTAATTCAAAGTTTTCCTTTCAAAGCCATGTCACAGAGTAATAGGCTGATCTAGTCCAAACGAGGCAGCCCTCCTTTATCCAGGATTTCCACTCCTCTTTGAAGAAGCAGAAGTGTGACCATGGGGGATGCCATCCTCTCACTGACAAATGGGACATAACTCAAACTTCTCTGAGCTCGCTCCCAATGCTGGCAGAAAGTTATCTCTAAATCACTGTGGTGTGCCTGTGTTTTCCACTGCCCACTGCAACCCTCTGTCACCTGGAGGGATTCCAGTAGCATATATCATGTCTCACACCAGGAAACTGTCTGTTCAAACTCATAAGAAAGTTCAGAGCACACAGATCTTTTCAGGCAATGGAGGTGACAGACTATAAACAATTTTCCCAACTTCCCTTGGGATCTGACAAGTCCCATTCTGAGTTTTCTTCTTTCTGTCACAATAAGGTGAGATGTGCTGAAAAACATCTCTGTATTCCTACTTACATTCACTACCATCTTCCATGGGGAGCAGTTGTGGGTAGATCCTTGGCCAAGTTTCTGAGTCTAAAGGAATCCACTTCTCACTATTCCCAATAGTTTACTTCAGGTCCTAGATTTTGCCAGGCTACACCCTGTTTTCACACTACACCTTTGTTTTCAAGTCTGGGCACTATTATTACAGAAAAAAAAAATCTACTACCCCAACTCTTAAAGAAAGGCTTTAAAATGGGGATGCTACCACTAGAGAAAGGAGCAGGCAGAAATACATTCACCATTCTTTTGTCTTCTGCACTGACTCAAATGCCTTAGTTGGCACTTTCAATCCTAACCCAACCTATCTGGTCCTTCATCACATGGCAGAGGCTTGCATGATTTGCTACCTCTCCTGTAATCTTAATTTGCTCTTTCCTCCTTCTCACTCACAGATCCTGTCATGAAAAGCATCCCTTGAGGCTGCACCAGACTCCTGCACGCTCCCAGCAAGCACTGCTGTCTCCTCATGAACAGGCATGAGTATGTCCATGCCACCCCTACCATTTCAGGGTGGCATTGTCAACTTCCATGGGCTTATTGCAGCCTCTTATGTACTGGTCCCTTAAATACCACCTCTTGCCCAACACCTCCAACAAATACCAATAACCTTGTGTGCAGCTCTGGCCTCTTTTAATGCCTCCTCACTGTGCAATTGACTATTTGGTGTCACCTTAAATGTGTACCCATTGTGTTGCTGGGCCTGCTGAAGCCCAGCTGGTGGTCCATGTAATAGATCTGCTGCCATAGGTCTATCCCATTTTCCTCCAAGATGAAACTACTGCTTCCACAGGGAAGAAAGGAGATGGAGCTAGGACATTCCTCTGCAAAGTGGGTTCTACAGCTGTAAAGCTGGGAGCTGCCAAAATCACACCCTGGCTCCTCCACTCAAGGGCTGGGCTCGAAACAGGCAGGTGGGCTTTGCAACATTCAGAGAGCAAAGTGCTCCTGGTGCTCCTCCACTCTGGGCTGCAAATCAAGCACCTGCCTCTTCTTGTCTATCTCATCTGAGGGCAGAGTCCAAACAACATCTCTCTCTATGAGCAGCCTGGAGAAACCCATAGAAATGTGGCCTTTGGCCTTTCAGCCACTGTGCACAGCTCCACGAATTCCCCTCTGTCTGGCCAAGATGTTGAGGTCTTCATCTCAGCCACAGTGCAGCCAAAGCAAGCAGGCAAACCACCAGGCTAGTGACAGACGTTCAGCCCAGCAGAAGACAGAGGCTAATAGGAAAATCTGTTTGCCAGTAGCACTAGCAGGAGGAGCACTGTGGTGCTGGCCATCAGCTCCTTTTCTTTAACAACAGGCTGGCCAGAGAGAAAAGAAGCTAAGGAAACCTCTTTTCACAGGGTGTGAATTCCAAGAATAGAATTATAATTTAAATTCATTACATCTAACCATGTAATTAACGCTCGTGTCAGTTTGTTACAGGCATCTCCCCCATCCATGCTGTGAAATGCAGCTCAGTGGCTTTTTTTTTGTGGGGAATGAGATGGAACCACCATTTGTCTCACTTGCATTGTTTGTATATTAACGGTTAAATTGTTGCTAATATTATTAATCTCATTACCCTAATTACATGTGTTCTGTCTCTTTACAGTAGCATTCCTTCCAGAATTAGACTGCTTCACACATCTCCATTGTTCTTCTGTCTTGATTTAGAAACCTGATGTGGAATCACTGGCATTGAAGAAAGGGGAAATGGGTATTGAGCACAAGGAGCTGCAACACAGAGTCGTAGAATCATGGAATGGCTTGAGCTGGAAGGACCTTGAAGATCTAGTTCCAACCCTGCTCATGTGAGCAGAGACAATTCCCTCTAGACCAGGTTGCTCAAAGCCTCATCCAGGTCAGTCTTAAACAATTCTAGGGATGAGGCACCCTCAGCCTCCCTGGGCAACCCATCTTAGTGTTTAATCTCCCTCATAGTAAAGAACTTCTTCCCAACATTCAATCTAAATCCACCCTAGTTTAAAACCATTGTCCCTTGTCCTGTCACTCCAAGCCCTTACAAAAAGTCTCTCCAAGCCCTTACAAAAAGTCTCTTCAAGCCCTTACAAAAAATCTCTCCAAGCTCTTACAAAAAGTCTCTCTCCAGTTTTCCTGCAGCCCTTTTCAGGAACTGGAAGGCTGCTATGTGGTCTCCTTGGAGCTTTCTCTTCTCCATGCTGAGCAGACCCAACTGCCTCAGCCTGCCCTTGTAGCAGAGGTGCTCCAGCTCTCTGACCAACATCAGCTGCTTAGCAGGACGAGGACACTTAGGAGTGTTCTTTAACAACCAGCACGCTCCCTGCACACAGCGGCAGAACATTTTGCACGGCAGGAGGCGAGGCTGAAGCCAGTGGACCATTGCAATCCTTTAGAAGCAGCCAGGGTCTCCTTCTGAACGTCAGGTCATGTGCCTGGCACCGCGTCATATGGTGTCTCTCCTCCGCCATTTGTTTATTTGCTTCTGGCAGTTTTGGCAGTGAGGCATGGGAGTGAAATGCACACCGCTCCCTGCATATGGTGGGAAGAATCTAGTGCATCAGCTGAATGCATACTGTACTGTATACACATTCTGTTTTATCTCTGAGCACAGCTGTGCTGTAAAAGCTTACAAAATGTGAAGCCTTCTGTGCAGCAAAAACATCGACAGGAGAAGCTGGCCTATAACTTATTAGGTTGTGACACAAGCCAAAAAAAGCCGGAGCTAAAGCTGACAACTCCTGGCACGGTGATGAAAAGCACAGCGGCTCGAGTTAAAGAGGGAGTGTCAGCCCTGACTTCGTGTTTGGGGCTTTCACAACCAGTGTGGCTGAGCTGCTCTAGGACAATGATCCCCAACCTCAGTGCATGGCTTCCAGCTAGCAACCAGCAGGAGAACACTCAAATCCTTCCCCCCATGCCCTACTGTGCCAGGCAGCCTGTGCTAGAAAAGGGTTTGAGGCGGGGATGGGCAAGAGTCAAAAAAGCAGTTGTGGCCTTCCTTGCACAGCACAGCAGCCTTCAAGCTGTGATCAGTCCTGTGTTTCCTACTCCTCCAGCTCTTTGGGCTGAAGGTAATGGAAACATAGAGTAGGAAACTCTCCTTTGCTGGTTGGACCAGATGCCTGAGTTGTTTTTCACCATGACCTTGAAAGTGGGACTCTTTATCTTAATGTGAGTAAGATAAAGTCACACTGGGTCAGATCTAAGGTGCCCTAGTCCAGACTTGCCTCCAGCAGTAGTGAGCATCACCTTGAGGACAAGGTGAGGAGCAATGGGCCAGCAGTCCTTCCTGGGGTTCTGACCACAAGGGCAGTGGCTGCGTGGGAGGTTTGATGCCTTTGAGCTGTATGCCCACTGTTCCTGGACTTTTTACATATACCTCACTGTGTGGTGCTGAGCTAAGGGAAATTGTTGTGCATCTCCTTTCTTACCTAATGAAGGACTCCATATGTGCATGCATGTGTAGGAAGAGGAAGTGTGGTGAGTAAGCAAAGGAGGAGAGGGAAACACAAGGTGGGATGGCATTTTTGGGATACAGAGGAACTGCCTCGATAAGAAAGCCATGGCTGGAGACATCACATTTCCTCCCTAATGCCACAGGAATTAACTCCTCACACAGCTGAGCACTGGAGTTGTCAGGGCTGACCTGTGTGCCTCCCCTGCATGCTGCGAGGGCTCAGCTAATGTCTGGGAGAAACCTTCTGTCCAGCCCCAGAGCTGCCTGAGATGACACCAGCCCCCAAAGCAGGTCTCCAGCTCCAGCAGCTTCCTTGACAGCTACAGATTGTGGAGAGCAGAACCTTGTGGTGGGAAGGTGCACTGGTATCCTGTGGGCACTCAGCAGGGGAGTCTGCTCCTGAGTCCAGCTTGTTTCTCTCAGGCAAGAGCCTGCCTGATCCCAAGGGAAAGGGGGAGCTGAGGGACAAAAGCATCCTCTGGGGAAGCTTTCTCCTAGCCTCCACCACATCCCTCAGCTGACAGGGAGTTTCTCTCCTCTGGCATGGTCCTGACAGCATCTCCAAACCCACCTGCTCCTTGGGGCTGCCCAACAGACATTAGAGAAGTCCTGTGAGAGGGGGCTGGCTCTCAGCCCACTTCCACCACAGCCCTGTGCCTCTGGGGCTCCTCTGGAAGGGTGAGTGCCTTACTGCCTTGCACAGTGTCTTGCCATAGAGGACAAAATACAACCCCCAGCTAACTGAGACCACCTGCAGAGCTGGACAGCTCTGCCCCTGCCCTGTGTCCACCACCTTCCTCGCCATGGCAGGTTGTCATGCTTTTGGGGGGAGGACAGACAAGAAACAGCATTTAATGCTCAGCCAGACATTTTGTCACCTCTCCTATCAAAGATACGAAAATAAAAGAGAAGCAAGGAAAGGGGAAATGAACAAGTTCTTGCCTCAAGCACTAATTACTGCTGATGTTAGCTCATTTTCAACAATCGGCCTTAATTGCATCTCCACACTGGATAAACCTTCTTCAGATGTTCTTTTAAATACATGGCAGGCTTCTCCTTCAAACCAGGCCATGGTCTGCACTAAAGGAAATGGTAGCAGGGAAGATGTTTGGAAGAACTCTTACACAAGATATTAAATAACAAGGGCTTAGCCACTTAAAGAAAAAAAAACCAAGAGGATGCATATGATAATAGTGTATGGGGGCTGCTATATTTTTATGTCACCAACTCTTTTTATGTTACTCACTATCCACTAACTGTCCATTGTTTCTCACAGCACAAAAGGTTAGAGGTTCAATAAACATGCAAAAAAAAAAAAAAAAAAAAAAACCAAAAACCCCAAAACAAATAAAAGAAAGGAACTCTTTGCAGAAGGAGTCACCAAGCTGGGTGGTGTCCAAGCTAAAGCCCCACACAAATCCAGGAGAAGTCCATTCTGGAAGTATCATCCACAGGAATGCATCCAGGTGGGTTTTGAAAGTCTCCAGAGAAGAAGGCTCCACAACCTCTCTGGGCAGCCTGTTCCAGTGCTCTGTCACCCTCACTGTAAAGAAGTTTCTCCTCATGTTGAGGTGAAACCTTTTATGTTCCAGTTTGTATGCATTGTTCCTTGTCTTATTGCTGTGCACCACCGAAAAGAGATTGGCCCCCTCCACTTGACACCCACCCCCAGATATTTATAGACATTGACCAGATCCCCTCTCAGTCTTCTAATTTTTCATCCCTCTTGGGCATCAAGTGCTGGCTGCTGTAGAAGGGTCACTGCAGGCAGCAGAAGACCTTAAGAACAAAGCTGAAAGCATCACAAGCTTGATGGCTGACTGGGTTTAAGCAACAACTGGAATCTGATGAGTCTAAAATCACTTCCTTGTGAGAAAAGCTGATGGAGAGGATAAATCTTCCATGGATTACATTTAATTAAGAGCTTTCACATCAGTGAGAGGCAGCTAGAGATCCATGCACAATACAGGCTAAAACTAACTGGGTTCTAGGTTCACTCAGGAAGGTTGAAAGCTCAGACTTCCAGAGTTTCTCTGTAGGGTGGGTGATTAGTGTGACAAAATACCCAACAGTGTTGGCAGTGGGCTAAACTCTAAGCATCCCTCCAAGGAGATCCTCTCATGCTAACCAAGCATGCAGCTCCTTTACACTCATTACTCCTGATACGTAGGAGATGGGTTGAGTTCTAAGAGCCACCACTCAATAAGAGAGGCAGCAGATTTTTACACCAGCTGCTTTTAGCTGTGGAGCAGAACGTGGCAGAGCCAAGCCTGCCATGCATGCAAAGCTTTCATTCCATGGGCTCCCAGGGTGTAGGAGCTGTGGTGCTCTTAACAAATCTGAAATAGCTCTCATGGTTGGAGATCAAGTCTCCACAGCCAAACTTCATGAAACAGCAGAGAGGCAGGTCCTGAACTCCCACAGCAAAACAAGCTGACAAGTGACTGGGAAGACAGCATGTCTCTTAGGAAAAGCATGTAAATGGGACTGGGTTTGTGGTGCTAATAGTTGAGATTAATCAACAACTAAATTTAGGGTTCTTAGAATATCTGAACTAGAAAAACAAGGCAATTGTGGGTGTATTTTTATAAAGGGGCTTACATACACCTGCTTTTTCGACACTGGATGCCTAGAAAGTGACAGATTGAGAAGTGGTCCTCCTAATCCTTTAATTTTTTTGACAGACAAAACAGAAGTGAAAGGAAGACCATGCAAAGCACAACTGTGAGGAGAAAATCACAACGGCCCCTCTGGACTTTCTAGCAGTGAATAAGCTACCTTCCTCAAACCAGCCCAAAATGGCATCTTTCATTGTCATTTCTCACCAGAGGAAGGTTTTTAGAGAGAGAGATTCCTTGCAGAAATTCTCCATTAAAAGTATGCCATGACAGTAATTAAGGCACGACAGCAGGAGACCATGGTGCAGGTTCTGGATTTGTACACCAGAGCTGGAGCTGAGAGCCCATGCAATTCCCTCTTGCAAGGTCATCTGGGCTTGGGTTCTCAGAAGACCTGGTGTGAGCTAAGCAAACAAAGTCCATTGTCTGCCTTTGTTCTGGGGATTCATTTGCTTAGCTTTGTCCCATGCTTTTGGAAATCCCAGCCTTGGAGAGAGGAGCAAAGGGGACATTTCCCCCTCATTCCAGAGCCATGATGATGACAGGACTGGCCACAAATGCACAGTTGCATCAAGGCTGCTTGGGTGTGATGCTCCCCCGGGGTTGCTGGGATGCTCTTCCACTCCCTCTGTGGGTGCTCCGTGGAGGAAGAGGCTCCTGTGGTGCAGGAGCCTCCACCCATCTTGCACCATGCCTTTGTGGGCACTTTCCCTCTCCTGCTGGAAGCATGCACCTCTCCAGCTGCTACAGCCATAGATCAAAAGGAAAATTGATGGCAGAATCCTATCTTTTCCTGACATGTAGCTGTTTGGTGGTGGGAGAAGCTGCTCCCTGTCAACCTCTGGCCAAGCTGCAAACTCACCACAGATCTTCAGCTGCCAGCCAGCCAACTCACCAACAATTACCTTAAACACTCGACCCATGGATGCCTCAAGCAGCAGCAGCTCCCTGAGCCCAGTCCTGTGGTCCCAACAGGAGCCTGACTTCACTTGGGAGAGTTACTACATCAGATAAGCCCAGCTTCATTTCTCATTATAGTGGTGGCTTTCTGAGGGTGGATCAGGTTGTGCTTTTCTCTCTGCCTAACCAAATCACTCTGTGATTCAAAAACTAAGCTGTGCTCTTTCAGTGCTTGGTCACTGCTAAAGGTAAAAAAATCTGTGTCAGACTTTGTTGATGGTGATGCCAGCTGAGGTGGGAAAGTCATTCTCTAGCCACGCTGACAGGGACAAGAGACATCTGGGTCAACACAGGAAGCATGCAGAGCCTGCTCTTTGTTCAGCAAGAAGGTCCTGTTTCTAAATAACCATTTTCTTAACCACAATCTCATTTTAAATGCAGGTCACTGGCCTGTGCTCCCCAAGGAATATGCACACTGTGATAAAATCAGCACCAGGAAGGACAGAGGGGGCAAGGAGCACAGATTTAGGAAGTTGAGAGGGTGTGCCTGAATCTCAGAAAATGCTCATTTTCTCCAGACAAAAATGTACCATTTGGGTCTTGAAATCTGAGCCCCACACTAGGAGCAGGAGATGGGTCAAAGCAGCCGGGTTCTCTGCAACTCTGGCAAGGAATTTGGTGCAACAGCTCATGAAAACAGGTGCTGAGTGTCTGGTTCAGCCTTGGAAGCAGTGGACTACTGTAAAATTCCCATCTTCCCACCCCTCGATTTAAGAATTTCCGTGTCAGAAGAAAATAATCAGCTCAGCAAAGAGACTGCACTGTGTTGTAAAAGCCTTTGGTGGTGGCTTTGGTTTTTTTACTGACAATAGCTTGTGAAATACACAACACATCTTTAAGATTTTCCAGCACCATAACAGAAAATATCTGAAATATCTGTCATGTAAAAGATCTTATAGAATCATAGAATCATAGGATCATAGAATCATAGAATCATAAAATCATAGAATTATAAAATCATAGAATCATAGAATCAGTCAGGGCTGGAAGGGACCACAAGGATCATCCAGTTCCAACCCCCCTGCCATGCCTAGGGACACCTTACACTAGACCAGGCTGTCCACAGCCTCATCCAGCCTGGCCTTAAACACCTCCAGGGATGAGGTTTCCACCACCTCCCTGGGCAACCACTGCCAGGCTCTCACCACCCTCATGCTGAAGAACTTCTTAATTATTTGTAATTTAAAAGATCTTAAATATTTGCCATTATTTCATCAAAGCAGCAGGCCTGCAGCTCACAGGAATATTTCACAAATGGCAAACCAGAGAGATTTGCTTTCTCCTTCTTAGGACACCTCCTCAGCAATGCAACAGTAAAGAACAAGCCTCTCTCTTTATTTTGATGAATTGATTTGCTTCATTAAAAGCCAAGCCCTCTTTCTCTTGCCAGGTGAGAACAGCTGGTTTTGTACCCTTAAGTGACACCATCAAAAATCATCTCAGAGAGAGAGAGATGTGTTTTCCCCAGGTATCCCTGAAAGCCATTGAGTCCTACAAGTCAGCACTACTGAAGTAGCCTGCACCACTCTGAGCATTTGTTTCTCTCCCCAAACAGAGCATCATTGTTCTTATTTAAAAAAATAATCCTCACAGAGCTGAAATAATTATTCAGCCCAAACAGCTCATAGCAAGTGAAACAGTCTTTAGACAGCTGTCATGGCTCAGTCTTCCGGAAGCTTTGATTTTTAATGAAAGTCATTAAGGAAAGAAATTAACAGAAATTAACGGGAAAATATCATAATTTGTCTTGTTTCAGAAAGCTTGAATGGAGACAAAAGGCTCTTTAACTTGACACATAATGTGACCAGTCAAAACTCTCTGTGTCACTGAGTCTCATATGTTGAGTAAGTCTGAAGTTGCTTATGCTGCAGCTCCACGGTTTGGTGCAGGGAGATGAAAATGTGAAAGGAGAATGCTCTGTCTTTGGGCACTAAGGAGCCTGTCTGCCAGCATCTGCACACTGTGTGCTCGTACAAGCATGCCAGAATGTTCAAGGTAATGAATGTGCTACCTGTAAATATCCTAGGGTAATGAAAGGTGAAGGGTAATAAACTCTCTGGAGAAGAGAACCGTCTTAGAGATAGCTCATGACAACTGCTTCTTTCTGCAACACTCTTCAGCAGAGGGGGAAAAAACCACAACATTAGCTTTTTGGAGACATGCTAGGTACCTTGGTTAGCTCTGCTTTCCCATTCAGAAGAACAAAAAGAAACACTTCACTGTGGCTTGTAATCTGAGTGGAGCTGACAGAGGAGCATGCAGCGCTGGATGCAGCTCAGAAAGGCAGAGATAGTAACATTGGCATATCTTGGGTTAGTGTCCTCAGCCTCTCCTCTGGCACTCGCTGCATCCTGACCCCTCACCAAGCCTGCCACACCACTGCCTCATCCCAGCAGAGCCACGCACACATCCACCAGTGTGGGATGGGCATCTGCTTAGCCAGAGCGGCTGGGCTGAAATCCTGCCCTTCTGCAACCAACTGAGCTTTACCTTTGACTTTCAAAGCAGTGGAGACTTAAGTCCCAGAGACTTGTGAATAGGCAAGAAGCAGAGCATGCACTCAGAGGGAAGCAGAGGGCAGAGCTGGAAAGCAAAAGGGGCATGGAAATCCACAGACCACATGTGTCAACTAAGATTTTCCCCACAGCCATTTTTTACTCCTCGCAAGGACCAGTTTTTTCCTGCAGAATTGTGGGGGGAAAGCTAAGAATGTGTTGGAAGTACATAAATAAAAGTGTTACCCATTTGACATTTGCCCTTTGCCTCCTGCAGTGGCAGTCAGCTCCAGAGTCATGTCATTTTGCATATTACAAATCTCCTGGCAATGCCAGAGGAAAAACAGGTACAGGGTTCCTATCATTTCCTAGCACAAGCAGTATGTATAAACACTTCGTAAAAAACAACATAGTGCTTCTGGGGAAAAAAAATCTGAGTTATACGGAATTTAGAAACAGTTTTCTTATTTCTTGTGATGTGCACAGTGTCAGTGATGTCTAAGAAGTGCCACAATCCATGAGGGCAGATGCAGAGAGCAGGTAGGACAGACAGGAAAAGTTGAGTGAGTAAGCAGAAGCTGGAGGCAGGAGAGAGGAGCACGGGCGAAGGAAATAGAGGACCAATGAAAGTGCTGCTTAGAGAAGTAAAAGGTGTTGAGCCTTCAGACAAAGGAATTTTGGAGAGACAGGCAACAGCAAAATGATTCCCACTCAGTTTATATAAACCCTGAATGATAACCCAGGCTGTGGAGGATATGGCTTTGGAAACCGGGTCCTGTCCAAACAGGCTCAGAAGGAGCTGTCTCTGTCTAAAGTGGAATCACCTGGACCTTCCTTTATCCCAGCTGAGTAGCAAATGTTTCTCCTGCTTTGAGTTAGGTAATTCTCACCTGACCTTTATCCAAGATTGTTCACTGTTTGTAATCAAGAGTACCAGCAATACCCTTCACACTAGCAGGCCCACGCCAAAAGCAATGGCTCGCTTGTGAACGCAGCTGTTCATCTATTAAAGTCACTCCAGACAAACTGATGAGAATGACCAGGATCCATCCCCACAGCCTGCACAGATAATACTGGTTACAGGCTGGGAAAAATGGTGAACTTGTACTTATGCTTTAAACCTTCTGAGCCTTAAGATGTTGAGAGAAGTTATTGAAATGCATCAAAAGAGAGAGTAACTCCTTACGGTCTCTCAGATATGCTCTTGCCTGGTAATGCCATAAGGATGGACAGGGATTAAGTTAAACAAATCCTCCTGCAATGCAGGGAAATGTCTTGGTGGCCTCCAGGAGATAATGTCTGCCTCAACTACCTTTATGTCAGAGTGTACAGAGTACAAGTGAGTAGAGAGATTAGATACAGATATAGATGAGTCCTGCATATTGAACTGTTTTAGGTTCTCTCTTTCTGAACTAGTGGCAAAAAGGACCCCCCCAGAATTCACCTCTCACCCATGTTACCTTCTGCCTGACTCTGAGAGGGAACTTCTCCTTCCTTGGCACTCCTCATGTGATGCTGCAGACTGCTTCCTTAGGCCTGAAGACTATCTTATGTGTCCTCAACCCCACAAAGAAAGCACACATGAATGATTCAGAAGTACATGCTTTCTCCATTCCTCCTGGTTAAAATCATGTAAGTCCAACACTAATCATTTTACTGCCACTCAGCTCATTCTTCCTCCTGACTTCAGCCTGCCTATGAACAGGCCAGAGATGACCTGACTTTCCCAGCTGAGGGTGTCTAGCTGTGAGCTCCATCACAGCTCCTGAGAGAGGAGGTGCTCACAACACCTTGGAAAATCAAATCGCTGTGATACAGCTCTTTACTCTTTGCTTCGCTATCGTGATGAGCACAAAATGTTCCACCAAAATACTTCTGATTTGCCCTCATTTATCCTGGCATGCAATTCAGATGCATTCATTCACAAGAGTTACTTAAAAATTACTTGCATTTCATCAACCTTCCTTTTATATATTCCCTTTTTTCTTATTCTAGGGAGGGCAAACATAATTTATTCACCTTTTTATAAAGGAAGCCTGGAATCCTGCTGAAGTCCTTTGCAAGCCTCCTACTGCCCAATACCTCCACAACTGAAACATGACCTTCTTCACTCCCTACTACTTCTTGTGTTCTGTAATCCCTGTCTCTAATCTATGTGCTCCAGGAGTGACCACCCCAGCAGCAAGCTCAGTGATTGTACATCAGATGTGCCTCTGTGAACCCTCCAACTACCCAGAGCAGAGAACAGTTCCCACAAGCCTGCTGCATCTCTTGCTTTGGGAAAAGGTCAGCACATCTCTCCTAGCTACTGACCTACTTCTTCCCCTGCTCTCTCATTTACAAATCTCACTCTAAGGATGTCTGAGGAGACTCACATACTTCCATCACCATTCACTCTTCCATAACATTTGGCTGAGAGAGCCTGTCTGTTCCCTGAGAAAAAATCAGAAATCCATACCAAGAAACCTGTATCAAGACCATCGAGCCTGATGAACATCAAAGCAAAATCTTTTTCTTCCTATGGAATCTTCAAAAGAGCCACCTCAGCTTTTGCCATTACTTTGGCTGGTACAGAAGACCCTGCCCTTTGCTTTCAGCTATATTTATTTTATGTAGTATGACAAGAAGCCACAGCCAAAACTTTTCATTGCTCTAGCCTGAAGAAATAAAATAAATAAAATAAATAATTTTTAAAAAGCTTTTTCTTCTGTACTATAGAGGAAGAAAAGCTCTGAGAACTTAGTAGGCAGGTTTGTTGATGAAGTGCTTTACATATGAAGCAGAAAAGATCTTCATGATCCTTTCCCTGAGTATATTTATGGGGCAGCTTTTCATTCTGGAAACAACAGCATGTGGCCTCTGCATCTGCAAACTTCTGACTAGATTTTCCACTATTTTTGCTTCATTTTTACACAAACATAATTCAGTCAGTTTCTCTGGGACTACTCCATTGCAAAGCTGGGTGATCCCACGGAGAATTTCTTTCTCAGTGTTCTTATTGTTGCTTATTGCAAAAAAACCCCAGCAAGATCAAACATTAGAGGAGAGGCAGTGTTTCACTGGGTGTTTACACACTGCAGCAGCCCATGGCAATGTACACGTAAAGCATGAGCACAGCAGAACCACTCAGAGCACTGCTTTCATTTATGCCTGGAAATTTGTGTGTGTGTGTCCTGGGTGTGGGTGACGTTGGTCAGCTGGGGATGATTTCTATACAATCACAGACCCACATTACACCTGGCACAAGGCTTGCTTCACCTTGGGAAACATAATGTGACTTACTGGAGGCTCACTTTTGCCACAGACATCGCTCTGGTGGACAAAGGCTTCATTTCACAGCTAGACCCTATCTCAGATTGGAGCATCTGTGCCTCAGCAGTGCCAAACATGTACGTCCTTCCTGACGGGCTAGTCAGAAGCAGTTAAGCCTAGCAAATATGTTTGTGCAGGGCACTTTAGCAACACAGCACACGTAAAACCTGCTAGCTTCCTTCCAGAATATTTGCAAATTCCACAACAGTTGATTATTTCTGCATTAACCCACAGACTGCATTTCTTCCAGCATATACCCACCCATTGTAGATGTAGTGTTGTTGCCACTTGCTCTGTTAGGCACGAATTAATGCATCAGAGCCATGTAATTTATGCATGCTACTTTGTCAAGTCTGTTTGTATGGAATCTGCTTTGGAGAGGCAAGCTGCTCTGTACTCTGGGGCCAGAAATAGCATTAAATTTTCTTTTCTTTTCTTTTTTTTTTTTTTCCTTTGGTGCCATAGATCAAGATAACTTCAGAGCAGCCACCAGCAAATCTTTGATGAGATGGAAATTGCAATGTTCCATGTTTTATGCCATTTCAGGTAGAGATGATTTGTGTGCATGCAGAAGTATGACGCTGATACAATAGAAGAAAACCTTAGCTGACACGGATATTCAAGGGATGCCATTGTCAGGGCAGCCAAAGGAGCAAGGACAAAAGGCTGATTTACTGAGTTAGAATATGACTGTGCATTTCTAGGTTGTGAAAACGAGTGAGGAAACCAAAGGGCTGCCTTTCCCTGGAAGCAGTCTTACAAGGCAGACAGCTTGTTCCACTTAAACGCGCCCCACTGCAATAACAGCATTACTTGGGAGATGAAGACACAACACCCAGCCTGTTCTTAGTGCTTTACAATTCTCAGGTCAAGTGCTAATACATATTACAGAGCTCTCCCTGGCAAGTATTGTTAGAGCTGTCATTAAAGACCTCCAAAAGTCTTAGCTGTGCAATTGAAAATGTTTCCAAATCCTCTTATCCCAAACATAACAAGTCTCACTGTTGTTAAATCTGATGTTTTGTAAATTTGATACTACTTGGCTTAGTGAAGGGGTTGGAGAACGTTTTTTTGTGCAATAACACAGATCTTCAGAAAAGGAATAATACATCTCTGTGGCTAGGGAATAATGTGGATCTCTGGGAAGGGATTTACACAGATGGATGGGGGGGGGGGAAAAAAGGGAAAAAAATCAGAGACCACCTCCAGTACAGTACGAAGATGATTCTAGGATTAAAAGGCACAATAATGCTCCCCAATTACAGCTCCGCCTGGGTCATGCGCTATGCATAGCAGAAAGAAGCAAGATGGCAGACACCCTGGGTTATTTTAATTAATTTAATCATGTGACTAATTGGTCTCTGCTGGGTTTCTGTGGTAACTGCTTCCTAAGTGCTGATGGGCAATTGTGTTAAATGTAGCTTGGAAACTGCACGTAGGGTGCAGTGCCTTCTAGAGAGCAAAGGGAATTGTACAGCTGTGCGGGGAAGGTGCTCCTGCTGGGGTGCTGATTATCTCCGAGCAGAATGTTTACAGCTGTAGTGTCCTCTCTGCTCCTCGGCAAGCACACTTCCCCAAGGAACAGGCTGATTTGCAGAAAACCTGCTAGACTTTCTTCCTCTTGGGCGTGAAAGTCGATTTCCTGTAGGAATATGTGAAGGCACATGTCCGCTGCTCGGAAACAAAGGCAGAGCAGCTAGAGAGCCCTGCCTGCGAAACTGCAGCCGCTTCTGCGTGCCCAGTGTGAGGCCCTGGAAACCAGAATGTCTCCTTAGCAGAGGCTGTGTTCGAGGGTAAATCCATTACTGAGCCCTGACACAAACAATGTGTGAAACCGGGCTTTTTCTTTTTTTTTTTTTTTTTCCCCCAACTGCTCCTGCATCTTTTGTATTATTCATGAAATCCCTAAATCCACGCGGGTCACAATTAGCATGGAGTACTGCAAAATGGCACAGAGCTGCCTTGCAAATTGGCAAACATGAAAAGGACTTGTAAAAGTCAGTCTTTGCTTCACGGCTTGAATTTCAGATCACCACGAACAAGAAGTTGTCATCCTGCTGGACCCAAACTTACAGCCACATCTCCTCACATGATTAATGTAACCGTACGGATGGGAAGATGATTAACAACAGCAACCTACATTCCAGTAATCACAACTGCACATATGAAATGACTCTTTAATGGAGTGGTAAGTTGAACCACATTAAGGGCACAGAATAAAAGAAAACAACTGAGAGTCTCCTCAGTGCCTTTCACCCTAAAAACCAACCTAAGAAAACATCCATAAGACAGCACAGGTCATGCCACGAATACAGGACACCACACTCAACAGCAAATGCCACTCCTTATCCTAACCTTGCCAGTGAAAATGCAGATACAGGCTAGGAAATGTAGGAAGACAGCCAGAAAGAGGTTAAAAGTTTGGTAGTTATATTGCAAAGGCTAGAAAGGTTCCACTTAGTAAAGCAAGGGAACAATGAGGCAGAATGGTGAAGCAGGGAAAACCTGTGTTACCTCCCTGCCTGGGCTGTTCCCACTTGGAGTGGGCAGAGCTGGGTTTTACTTTATGGAATATAAATCAGGTTAAATTTAAAATACCTTGTACAGCCTTACCAGCAAAAGGGATGGTTGTAGACAAATATCTATTTCCTCATATTTCCTGTTGGAATGCCACCATTGGCTTGTAGCTTGGGATTCAGTTCTCACCCTACTGACATCAGTGGAAATACTGTCCCTGACATCAGCAAGATCAAAATACCTCCTTTGTTTCAAACCTGGTGGTCAGTACCACACTGAGCATTCTATCCTGCAAGTTATATTAATTTTTCTTCAATTTCTGTCAACTTTTCAAACCCAAGTTCCAGGCTGAAGAAGCAAAAAAAAAAGCTCAAAATAACTACACTTGCAATCAGCTGTCTTTAAGGAACCAGTCTTAGGAAAGACCTCTCAGACTGTGCCATGTGTTCTACTATTGCTAGTTGTGCTCTTTGGAAAAGTTAGGTGTAGTGAAGGTGCTACACTCTGCATTCTCTACTGAAATGTGCAGATACAATGAATTAGAGTTCTACATGATACCTTTCTGAAAATAGCCCTTTCTATTCAGGGATTCATAGTTTCATACAATGGTTTGGGTTGGAAGAGACCTTAAAAGTCATCTAGTTCCAACCCCACTGCCATGGGCAGGGACACCTCCCGCTAGACAAGGCTGTTCAAAGCCTCATTCGATCTGACTTTGAACACCTCCAGGCAGGGGGCATCCATGACCTCCCTGGGCAACCTGTTCCAGTCCCTCACCACCCTTACTGTAATGAATTTCTTCCTAATTTCCACTTTAAATCTTCCCTCCTCAAGCTTCAATCCATTCACAACAAGCCCTTGTGAAATGTAGCTTCACCCCCACTATAAGGTCTTCCAGGAGCCTTCTATGAGAGCCTGAACACAGCCTCACATCCAGCTTTGGTCCTTTTATAAAAAGCCTTCTACTCTTTCCATATTTCCATCAACAGTAAATACTAGAAACCACTGACATTTTCAAAGTACTTCAAAAGAGCAGCATGGCAAATGCTGATCACCGCATTACAATTGCTGACAATGTTCATGTGAGAAAGCAGGACAACACTTTTTCATTTAAATGAGAATCATTAAAAATCCCTTTCCAGTGACACTACAGCAATCCTGTCACTTCTCCTGACCCACTAAGAACTAAATGGAGCTGTTATAGTTCCTTACACTGGACCGAAGTTACAGCTGATGCAAGCAGCCCCCTTGACTTTGGTACAGCTACGCCTGCTTGCACCAGTTTATGTATCTGACCAACCAAACGGGACATGTCAGTTTGGATTTGGATTGTGTCAGGGAGCCCTTCACGCTTGCTATGCCATCAGAGCAGCAGCTCTGATTAGGGAGATGAGTCTCGCCATGGTGATCAGCCCATTTGTTCATCTCATCTGGCAAATTGCAGCTGACAATAGCCAATACCTGAAGGAAGGAGTGAAAAATATCCCATAATCGACGCAGTTGTAGGATGCATCTGGGGCTTGTGCTGGCAGCAATCTCCCTGATGAACGAGGATTGGTTTCCGGTGCTCTTTTATTTGGCTCAGCTCTGCATTTTGCTAATCATCATCACTTTTATCAAACCTGTGCAACTCTGCTATTGATTTTCAAGCTTAGTTCAACTTCTACTCTGAACAGAGCACTCCTGTTATTATTATTTCACAGAACCACAGATTCATAGAATGGCTCAGGTTGGAAGGGACCTCAGAGATCATCTACTCCAACCTCCGTGTCATGGCCAGGGACACCTCTCAACTAGATTCAGATGCTCAAAGGCTCATCCAACCTGGCCTTGAATACCCCTCCAAGGGAGGGGGCATCCATAACCTCCCTCAGCAGCCTGTTCTAGAGTCTCACCACCCTCATACTGAGGAACTTCTTCCTAAGATCCAGTCGAACACTGCTCTCCCTCAGCTTCAAACCATTCCCCTTTGTCCTATTGCTATACACCCTTACAAAAAGTCCCAGTGCCTTGTAACTTGGGTCTCTCACTACCATTTGTGATAGCTGACTTCAAACATGGGCAGTGTAATTTTGGGCTGTGATGCTGCCTGCTGGATCTGAGTGTACTCTCTTTGCATTCCTGCAGAAGCTGGAGACAGAAAATACACAGAGGATGCTGTATGTGCTCCCTCTGCCAGTGCTAGCTTTGGTATTTCCCAGTGTTTGCTTACCCCAGCTCAGTCTGTCCCAAGCAAAGCAGCTCACTTCAGGCCACAGTTCCAAGTGCTAACACATCAAAGCATTACACATCGAAACTGCAAAACATGAACTTCCTTCCAGCCTTCTGCTCCTCCACACTCTTGTATTCCCTAAATCATCTTTGTTTCTGCTTCTGCCTTAACTCTGCCTGTCCAAATCTTCCTGGCCCTTGCTCTATGTTTCAGCAACCACCCAACTATCAACACCCCCATGCTCCAGACCCTAGCTATGGTCATTTAATTCCCATCAATTCTGCACTGCTCAACTTACTGCCCTTAGTTATCCCTCAGCTTCAGTCTCTCATCCAGCTTCACCCCTTCCACTAAGGTATTTTTCCAAGATTCCCCCTCCCCCCAGACACACCAAGCTGCTTTTATCAAAATACATGACATTTAGTTGTTGGGGTTTACAAATTATTTCTAATTCCTTCAGAGCACTATTTTCTGTCCTGTATAGTAGCTGCAACTCCTCCTACTTTATTATCATCTGCACAGTTGGTGAACTTGCTCTCTGTTCTCTCTTGGAGATCATTAATGAAACATGAAACAAGACCAACCTCACGAAAGTCCCTCTGGCACTTCTCTATCCACAACCCGATACGCTGCTCTTTATCACCATCCTTTCCTTTATTCCTCAAGCCCATTTTCAAGCCACTTGACAGTGTTCATATTCAAAGTAATTTGAATTAATCCGAGGGTAAGATTTCATGAGATGCCATTTCAAGTGCTTTACTAAATTCCAAATCCATTAGAACTTCTAATTTGCCTCCCTCAGCTGATTCCAAACGTGTGTGTACATACTAGCTGCGTTTGCTTGGCAAAACCTCTGTATTCCTCTGCTCCTCCTCACCCATATGCTATAGCTGCAGGAAAACAGGGACTTGCTTGAGTGGGATTCTACATCAAAGGATCTGATTTTCTTGGAAAACTAAAGTTTTTCCTAAAAGCAATTCCTTTTTTCTGTAGCAAATTGAATCAAAACAGACTTTGTACTGATTATAAAAAACATTCACAGAATCACAGAATCAGTCAGTTTGGAAAAGAGCTTCAAGATCAAGTCCAACCTATCATCCAACACCCAATCAACTAAACCATGGCACCAAGTGCCACATCCATTCTCTTTTTAAACACTTCCAGGGATGGTGACTCCATCACTTCCCTGGGCAGCCCATTCCAATGCAAATCACTCCTTCTGCAATAAACTTCTTCCTAACATCCTGCTTAAACCTCAGGTGGTGCAGCTTGAGACTGTGTCCTCTCTCTGCCTGAGAGAACAGAACGACCCCCACCTGGCTACAACCTCCTTTCAGGTAGTTGCAGACAGTGATAAGGTCCCCTCTGAGCCTCCTCTTCTCCAGGCTAAACAATCCCTGCTCCCTCAGCCCCTCCTCATAGTGCTTGTGCTCCAGATCCCTCACCAGCCTTGTTGCCCTTCTCTGCACACAGACATTCCTCAGCATTACAAAGCAATTTTTTTTGTGTTGGCAGTAAACTCAGGTCCTTTGGAATGCAATCAGCCTCTTATTTAAATGTCCAATGTCACATGAAAACGTGGACTGAGGCACACTTCTGTGCCAAGAACATATTCATTGCTTCCATGGGGGGCATCAAACTACACACAGACATCAAACAATGCACCAAAAATAAACAACCTTATGCAGAAAATGTGATCTTGAGTTGAAATAAACTACATTCACCTAAATATCTTTGTCTAAAAGCAGATATGTATTACTACCAAAAAAAGAAAAATAAAATCTCCCAGCTGTTCTTTATCATTTTACAACCTGCCAGGTCATGCCTAACTGGAAGTTACTTTATTGTACTTTAAGCAAATCAAATAAAAATTACTTAGCAACTCTCAGCTTTATTTCCTGTGCTCAAGAATAAAGCAACCTTCTTAGATCTTTTTTTTCCTTTCTTTTTTTTTTTTTTTCTTTCTTTCCAAACACCATACAAATGACTTCCAAATTTTCAGGAACAGTTGCTGGTTTTAATGATATATTGCAGATCCTTGTCAATATCTCTGCTGCTTCACACTTTTATTTCCTTAGGAACACTCAGCTGAGTACCATCTGCTCCTGGTGATTTACTGCTCTCGAGTTGCTGAAGTTGCTCCGTAACTTCCTCCTAAGAGGCTTCAATTTCTGTTCTAAGGCCACACTCTATGTTTCCTGTGAAGAGCGTCCTTGGAACGGGAATTTCCTCATCATCCTCTGCGGTGAAGATGGATGCAGAAAATTTAATTTGCTTTTTCTGCTGTTCCACTTTTTCAGAAGGTGAGGGAATCACAGCTGAGTGGCCTGCAAGCACCAGGGGACTTAGAAGTGGCTTTTTGTTTTCTACAGAGACACTTTCCCTACACCATCTCCAGTGCCATCTAGATATGCTTTTTCAGGTCATTTCCTTGCCCTTTTATTCCTGCCCTTTATCTCAGGGACCTTTGGTTATAACTGATTTGATTGCCCCTTCAGATTTGAGTTTTGCCTTAAAAAGCAGCAGAACGTTTGGTATTTCTGTAGCGATGTGCCTGGGATCCCACTGACATTCCCACAGTTTAACAATCACACTTGCAATTTGGAATTTAAAAAAAAAAAAAAATTAATTTTTTTTCCTCCCTCACTGTGTGAAAACCCACAGGAACAGGAAGAAAACAGACAACAGACAGAAGAATGAAACTGCCTGTACGCAAGGCACAGGCAGACACACCCAGGACCTGATCCAGAGCACATCACAGAGGACATCAGCTGCTGATGCTGATGGCATCTGGACAGGGCCCAAAGGAAGCACAGCAGAAAGCAGGGTTTTGCCTCACCTTTCAGTTACAGCAATCATAGGTGTTGTTTGGAACAGTCGTAGGTAACAAATTCTCCAATCCAAGTGTGATTTTGAAGTTGACAGTGTCCCTTTAAGCTTATGCACTTCTTCACTATGCCAGATTTACTCTCCCCTTTCTACTTTTTCCTTGCTCAGAGGTATACATACCATCTGTGCATCTAATATGGTGTTCTTAAATAGCCTCCAGAGTGATTCAATGATGCTTTTTCTTCCCTTTTTTCTTTCTTTTTTAAAAAATGTTCTCTTGGTTAACCCTTTTTCTTGGTATTTCAGAGCCTTCTCGTTCAGAGCTCCTGGTCCTTCCTTTCTTTAGGATGAAGTCATCATCTTCTGACACATAAGTCAAGAGTCCTGATCTTTTAGTGCCTGTGCATTAGACTGAAACTCAGTGGGCAGTTGCCTCATCAAGGCATTGATTCTGATATATTGCTTCTGCAAATGGAGACATGAAACTGAATCATTCCACAACAGCCAAAGTCGACCATTATTACTACCACACCATGAAATTATTCAAACCTGCCTCCTCATAAATATCTAAATGTCAGTGCTCTGTTCAAATCTCTAGGTTAAGCTTTTAAGACTTTAATTTAGTTCTAGCAGCTTTCTTCCACCTGATTTAGGAGCACACTGGCTGTGCCTGGGAAAGTCTGAGGGCTAAATTAAAAATAATAAGAGAAATTGAGACAGAGTTGTTGCTTGATTTCTAACTCAGCAGGTCTCCCCTCTCATTTGACAGTCTAAGTTTCAAGAGAAGGAAGACACAGGCAGATGGGACACTGCACTGCTGCTTCCACCTATGTGACACATGGGAAATCACTGCCTTTGGCCAGTGCTAGTGTGGCAACCTGAGTCCTTGGTACAAGCAGAGCTGAGTTATCATACCCCACTGAAGATCCTACCTCTCACAAAGCCCAAACAAGAGTCAGAGTTGTGCTCTGCTCTGCTTTTCAAGTCAAAGGGCAGCAATGGAGCCACATCTCCCCATGTCCATCCCATCCGTGCCAGTCAGAAGAGCTGAATCCTGCCTGAGCACCTCCACCAGCCCCTCCATGCAATGGAGGCAGAATCTGGCCTCCCACTTCTTAGGTAGGAGGTTAAATAAACCAAACCCATCTGAAGTCATATGTGGAAACACACACACCTCTCCCACCCCCAGAACCATCCAACACTCTATGACTGTTTCTGAAAATTATTAAACAGATGAGTCCATTTACTTTAGATATAAAATTACATCCAGGCTGACAACTTGCAGCATATGCTTACTTTCAGGCCAATTTAAATTGAAATGTGTGAGTTGTAAATGCTTGGGGTTTTGACAGAGCACAGCTCATCACTGAACTGAGCTGGCCAGCAAACCATCTTTTGTCACTACAGAAACCATTTTCTACAGCCTTTTGCCCTATAAAACCTACTTTGTGCTTCCAGCAAGTTTAACATCGAGCACAGCTTGCTAACAATTCATGTTAGTAGATTTTCCTGTTCATCCAACAGCTTGTAAGTTACATCCATTTGGCTTCTCCTAGCCTTATTTAGACTCAGGAGGCCAGATTCAAGGTTAATGCGTGTAAGGGTTTCTTCAGTCTTCCCATAAACCAGCAAATATCTGCCAAAAAGAAACCTAAAAGGGGATGAAACTTTCCTACCTAGGAGGAACCAGAAAAAGATACAGTGGGATTTACTCCCCTGGTCTGGTTTGGCTTCATCCTTTAATTTGTCCCAAGATTTCCACGCATGATGGAGAAGGAAGTCACCGCTTCGGGAGAGTGAGAGAGTAATTAACTAGAGAGCATCAGCTGAGGAGAAACAGCACAACTCCACTCAGCTGCCTCCTCACCTGCACTGAGTAATTCACCACTAGCAAAGTGTGACAGCAGCATGTGCTCCCCAGAAACTATGGGACTAGAAATGACCTTCCAGCTTCAGATGAGACCCTCAGGTTTTCTACTGCTGCCCACCCTGGTTCCCTGCCTAGGCAGAATTTCACCCCATTAAACTGTGTGTCAAATTGTAATATTCCAGAGAACCACAGAATCACTTGGGTTGGAAAAAGACTTCGAAGATCATCGAGTCCAAGCATTGAACTAACAGCAGCATGGCCACTAAACTATGTCCCAGAGTGCCAGGTCTACATGAGGTTTTGAACACCTCCAGGGATGGTGACTCCAGCACCTCCCTGGGCAGGCTCCCAATGCCTGACCACTCTCACAGTAACAAAACTTTTCCTAACACCCAACCTAAACAACCCCTGGTGCAACTTGAGGCCATTTCCTCTCATCCTATCACTTGTCACTAGGGCGTAGAGACCAATTCCCACCTCACTCCAAACTTTCAGGCAGTTGTAGAGAGCAATGAGGTCTCCCCTCAGCCTCATCTTCTCCAGACCAAAGGATCCCAGTTCCCATACATCCTTTTAGGAGTGTGTATGGCTGGTGTCATTCACAACATTGTTCCTAATCCAAACATCTTTTTGAAAACCATATTTGCTTAATTTTGTTTTTTAAATAAAAATATATAGAGTGAAAAAAAAGTCCTCATGCTCCTTTTTCAATATTTCCCTAAATTAATGAGCTGACTGCTAAGTGAACAGATGCATTAAGGCAATAATTTATTCAAATGCCATGATATTTTTGAACAAACAGATTATTTAATGTGCATTTCATTATTTGCCCAGCTCGTATTAGTATTAATGATTGATGTGATCATTGGGAAAGGGTAAAGTGGCATAAAATATAATCTGTGCAAATTAGGTTAACTTTGGAGATCTATCCTAAGCCTCCCTCAGAATAAAGACTGTTCTCAATGCTCATCCTGTGCTGATGGAAGCAAAGCTGGAAGGTGCCTAATTTCATGTGATGCTAAGGCAGCGTGGGCTAACCTACCACAGGCTGAACTGAGACCCTGGAACAGAGGGGAGAGAACATTTTATTGAGGAATTGCCTGGCTCATGTAGGGTGAAGTCAAAGGGTGAACCCCTTGGTGCAGAGTTAGCACCATGTGTACTGTATCTGCTCATTTTCTGGATGTGTCATGGTTATGCAACTAAACTCCTTAATCAAAAATCCCTCGGGACTACAAAAAAAAAAAAAACCCATCCTGGACAGAGATCATGATCATAGAATCATAGAATGGTCTGGGTTGGAAGGGAACCTCCAAATGTCATCTAGTCCAACCTCCTCAGCAGTAAGCAGGGACATCTTATCATAGAATCATAGAATTATAGAATGGTAAGGTTGGAAGTGACCTCAAAGATCATCCAGTTCCAACCCCCTGCCATAGGCAGGGACACCTCCCACTAGTACAGGTCAGTCAAGGCCTCGTCCAACCTGGCCTGGCCAACTAGATCAGGCTGCTCAGAGCTCTGTCGAGTCTCACTTTGAGTATCTGCAGGGGTGGGGCCTTAACTACCTCCCTGGGCAACCTGTTGCAATGTCCCAGCACCCTCATGGTGCAGAACTTGCTCCTAACATCCAACCTAAATCTGCTCTTCTCTAGTTTGAAACCATCACCACTCATCCTATCACTACAGGATACCTTGCCAAATATTTAATCCTGCAGAACACCTCATTTTCTCCTAATGCCTCCTCCTCCCTTCCAAAAATTCATCCTAAGTGATTTAGGACTTCAGTAATCTTCAGAGAAACAGCTACTGGTCATCTCTCTTCCTCTGTCACTCTAGTAGGCAGCAAGTTCTTCTACATCTCCAATCCATCTCTGCAGCCTGGAGAGGAAAAGGCTTCCAGGAGACCTTACAGTAGCCTTCCAGTATCTGAAGGGGGCTACAGGAAGGCTGGGGAGGGACTATTGACAAGGTCTTGCAATGACAGGACAAGGGACAATGGGTTTGAACTGGCAGAGGGGAGATTGAAACTGGATGTTAGGAGGAAGTTGTTTGCAGTGAGGGTGGTGAGACACTGGCACAGGTTGCCCAGGGAGGTTGTGGCTGCTCCCTCCCTGGAGGTGTTCAAGGCCAGGTTGGATGGGGCCTTGAGTGACCTGTACTTGTGGGAGGTGTCCCTGCCTATGGCAGGGGATTGGAACTGGATGATCTTTCAGGTCCCTTCCAACCTTACCATTCTATGATTCTGTAATACCAAGGTGTCACACAGCAATCTAAATCCAAATCATTGGTCTAAACTGCACACACCTACTGCACAAAAACCTTAAAAAACATTTCTACTCAAGTTTCCATGCAATGAGTGGTGTTTTGTAGCAACATCTCTATCCCAACAAACCCTACTTCTGGCAAGAAGGAGAGATGCACTCAACGAAGCTGTCCAGAATTGGTGTGAGGAGGACACCTCACACAAACTGGTCACTTTGTTTGACTCAAGCCCTTCTGTCCAAGAGACAGCAGATTCTGAAGCTGTCATTAGCATATTCATCTTGATCTACCCAAAGGAGGCAGAATGCAGCACAAGTGATGTAATGTGACACGGTGCTTACAATTAGAAGGGAACACGCCTTTTAATTGGATTGGATACCTGCTAGTCATTCAGACAATGGGAATGTGAGTCCAATTTATAGTGTTAAATGGCAGCAGATGGACAGTAAAATGTCCATGGAGTTTGCAAAGTGACTGGTACCCTGGGTTTGCCAGATCCCTTCATTAAGTCATGGGTGGCATCAGTCAGGTGCTGATGCATTTCCTCGTTAGCCATGTTAATCCGTTTTGCTTCGCTGGGGGTGAGCGGTGAGATGGGCTGGCTGATGGTCTCAGTAGGCTAATTTGGAATTTCACTTGCCTCTCCTAATCATGAAAAATTCCTAGCTCTGGTCTAGGGAAGGAGTTTGATGAGATTTCTGGGTTTAGCATCCAGAAAGCAGAAAGGCCAGCTGATGACAGCTAGACAATGATGCCAACTCCTTTCCAACTGATGCCACCCATCTCTTTCACAGCTCAGCATTCGCTTGATATCTCAGTGTCTGTTCCAAATTCTTAGTCACTGTCTGCAGCCTTCTACTCTCCACAAACTTCAAAAACATCCTCTGTGGGGGGATATTTTCCATTCCCCTCCTTCTCCAGATAGTTCCTCAAAGACATTTGCATTTGTGCCCCTCTGCAGACTCAGTGTCTCATCTGCATTCACTTGTCAGCACTCCTTTATACCTCAACACAGCAATCATGGAGATGTTTGTCATCTTTTCCCCTTCTACCTTCAAGTGTTTGCAAGAAACCAAACCTTATTGAGTGGCTGCTGTGGCAAGCAGGGCTAGGCAGGCACACAGATGTGCACACACAGAGAGAAGCACAGCAGAAGACACACACACATGTCCTACGCACACCCACAGCAGCAGAAGTGACTTTGTGAGCCATTTATTAAATCCCACTTCTCTACAGCTCTGCAGAGCCAAATCTGGGTGATTTCACACTAAACAGGTAGGACACCTGTTCTACACTAACCTTTCTGAACACCTAAGCAATACAGATTAAATCTCTAGGAGAAATAGGTTTGATATTCAGCTTCCCAAGTGTTTCAAAAGGTATAGTGGAAAGAGAGTCTGAAGGCAGATGTAACAGCTAAGCCTTTTGGGGGTTGTTTTTTGTCAAGGGTATTAATTGCATCAAGTTGCTTTAAGCAGTTTTACAAATTTCCATGAATGATGATCATTTTACAAATTAAATTTTGCAGGTGCATAAGAAAGAGAAGAAAACAACACTTGTTTGGGTTTTTTTTTTGCCACCACTCATTGACTTAACAGGGAGATTGTTAAATGTTTCTTATGCACTGCTAGGCTGCACAATTAAGCCTGAAATCAAGAGAACTTTCTCTGACAACCCTCAGGAATAATTCTGGGGAATGAGAGCTTCTGTTTACTCCCAGTTTTAAGTGTGTGTTGGTATATACATGTCCAGATTAATCACATAGTGATATACCTTAATTAACAAAAAACCTACTCAGGCAGGAGTGCTGAGGCTTGATGATGTTTGTGTGCACTTTATCATCTTCAAATATAGTTTGAAAACATAAGGAATTTTCTAATGCAACACAACTCAGGACTAACTAAGTGCACACAACTTCTTACAGCCTCACCTGACTGTGCACACTCATTCTTGCTAGGAAGACAACAGAGTACAAAACACAACACCTGTCTGTGCTACCCATCACTATCCAATGCTACCCATCACAATCTGATGCTGCCCATCACTATCCTCTGCAGGGAGAAAGAAGCCATCATCATTTGCATCTTCTGCAGCTAAAGAGCAGTTTGCTTTTACTTTTTGATTTATGCTTTTTTTTTTCTCTTTGATTATTAGTATAAATGAAATTTGACTGCACTGTAAACAAAACCATCTATCATCTTTTTCTCCTGATTGGGAGGCAGTGTGAAATAGCAACAAGGTCAAGTATAAAACAGTGACTGACAACTCTGCAGTAGTCACTTTGTCTCCAATGTCTTAGTCAAATCAAGTACTTTATTTTTTAAGGTATCTGTGAACAGAGCCTCTAACCTCTGTGAATTCAGTCCTCATCCTAGGTTTGGCTATTTGGTCATAACAAAGTTGTTTTTCTGACCCACTGAGCCAATAAACTTAACTTCAAAATTAATCTCTTCAGGCTTCAAACTGACTGGATCCAATTCTGAATCCAATTGCTCTCTTTAAACTTAATTTTCTGTAACCTGGTGGTCTA
The DNA here is from genome assembly GCA_013399055.1 of Ramphastos sulfuratus. Classification (NCBI taxonomy): domain Eukaryota; kingdom Metazoa; phylum Chordata; class Aves; order Piciformes; family Ramphastidae; genus Ramphastos; species Ramphastos sulfuratus. Next base: position 9,370 of record WBNM01014757.1, on the reverse strand, counting down.
GTGCTTTTTGTCCTTATCTGCCTCTCTGGTACTTAACTTTATATCAGTTGGCCTATAAAATTAACTCTCTAATGAAGGGAGCGTTAGGACAGCTACAAATTTTAAATGTCCCATTACAAGCATTCAGGATGAAATGCTCCCTTTTACTGCTGCACTTCCTTTTGTTTGGTATTTGGTTACCATTACAGAGCAGCTCTTTATGTGCTTTTCACTGTGCACCAATCAGGAGTGCAAAGGTAGATTTGAGTTATTTTTCTTCGCTGGTGTCAGTATTTTATTCTACATCAGATCTAGTCTAAATACTTCACTTTTCTTTTGCCTAATGAGGAAAAACTCCAGTTCCTTCTTAATTTATGGTAATTTAAATAACATTACACTCTGTGGGGAGCTTCACTGTCATTTGAAAATACATCTATTTCTATTGTTGCAAGGCATGGTTGCTAATACCAGTAAATTTTAAACGGTGTAGGATACCTGGGGCGAAATTTGTTTCTTACAAGAAAAGCAACTTGAAATTGCACAAATCTTTTCCCTTACAAACTGCCCATCCCAACCATGAAGCTCCCTGATCATGCTGGCTGTCTATGGATGCACAGGGTGCAGGAGGTGTAGCTTCTGAAGCACAAACTCTGCTGGGAAAAAAGACAGGAAGGACTGAGGTGCACCTCTGACTAAACTGCTGGGGTTCAAACACTCCCCAGGCCAGCAAGGCATCATCTTGCAGTGCATTGCTACTTCTGCTAAAGCTGCTGCAAGAGAGGGCTGGAAAGGAGTTAGAGGCTGGGAGCAGCCAGTGCCTAGCTAACCTGGGGTTTTGTGGAGCACTTTTGTTGTTGGATATGAGAAGAAACTTCTCAATTGAAAGGGTTCTCAAAAACTGAAATAGGGTCCCCAGGGAGGTGGTTGTATCCCCATCCCTGGAGGTGTTTAAAAGAAGCAGAGATGTGGTGCTGAGGGACATGGGTTAGTACTAGACGTGGTAGAGCTAGAGAATGGTTAGACTCTATAATCTTAATTAAAGGTCTTTTCCAAACAAAATGATCCTGTGATTCTGTGAAGCTTTCTCCCAGCTGGGAATGTGTGGGCATGCATTGCTGCAGTGTGCATTTAGCTGTGTATGGGAGATTTTGTTATAAGGATGATGACAGAAGTCCTAATTCTGAACAGAGAAACTGGCGTTCAGGGACGGATAATTTGCAGCATTACTTAGTGTCATTTTGAGACATTAGTGATGACACTCTTTACTGTTTCAACAGTCCTATCATTTTAAGCAAGTGCTTATTACAGCACTTCTTATCTAGGGGAGGGAGGGAAGACTGCTTAACATGATCCATTAGGAAATCCAAGCTTTAAATGAAGTGACCACAAAGTCCTATCGGCTCCCAGAAATGCTGCAGCTGGACATATTTAATGTAACACAACACCATATTGTGGTGGAGATCTGCTGGTTAAAACACACATAAGGCAGGTGAAACATGACTGTTTTACTCCTCTGGAAAGTGAGAGAGCGTGGAGAGGCATAACTCCTCAAAGAAATAAGCATTAGACTCACGGAGAGGACAGGTACACTGTGGGACTAGGAGTAACAGATTAAAGGTCATGGTTAAATCTGACACTATGGCAGCCTCCTTCCTTTCATCTCCTTCCTCAAGACTCTGCTCTGTCACTAACAGCTGAAGTGCAAAACAAGAAGCATTCCTGCTGAGTTCCACTGTACCTCTCTGAATTTAACAGCAGCATTTCCTGAATGTTCTGTCCCCTGATCATCTTATGCCATAAATCCACGTGCAAGGGGCAGCTCCAGATTTTCCCTGGCGGGGTCAGACCCTGTGCAATTCCAGATTCCACAGGTGCAAAGAGGAAGAAAATTTGCTTTGCTGGCTTAGCTTTGAAGCTGAGCCAAAGCACCAACCAACGTGTTATCAATTATATGTTATCTCACCATGTTTTGCCAAGTCCTCCCATATGACATTCTGTTCATCTGCAACCTCTTCAGTGAAAAATAGGACATTTCACTGGGATATGATGGCACATGGAAAGAGTAGGAACATCTATTGTTTTGTAGATACAGACAACAAAATGAATAGAGGGAGCTTTTCTGGGTGGAAATTTGCAGGATTTTTTAGCTTTCAGAAGTAGTTAACAGAGGGAACCACAGGGAAAATGAGATGCTCTAATTCATCCTTTCTCATAATATAAGGACAAGGAGGCCTCCAACAAAGCACACAGGTAGTAAATTTTAAGTCAGGGTAAAAGGGAACCTTTTCATATATTGCCTGACACTGCATTCGTGGCCATAAACTGTTACTGAATCCTGCCTCTCATGGGTTAGTAGAAGGCTGAAGTACACCTAAGCAGTACATTACCACTACTTTTATTTAGTAAGGGATTTAGATCTCTTGTTCCAGGATCTAAGCTGTAAATGAGAGGACTCACCATGAATCATAGAATAGCTTCAGCTGGAAAAGACCTTGAAGATCATGGAGTTCAGCCATTCTTTACCAACTCTGGTGCTAAACCATGGCCCTCAGCACGACATCTCTGCCTCTTTTAAACACTTGGACACACAGGACCACCTAACTAGGACCACTGGCAATGCCTCCATTACTTCAAACTGTCTTACTCATGTAAATGTGTGACCAAAAGTCACAGGAGCATCAGCTGGTGATGATCTAGATCCTGTCACCCCAGACTGTCTTGCACATTATCAGGCACATTGAACTGCATGTGCATAGACCTGCACATGTGGACACCTACATACATCCATGGGAAGGATGAGGAGCATCTAAGGAGCCTTCATTTCCCTCCTCTACCCTTCTTCTAGATACAAAGGATGTAAACACCACTCCTCAGAAGGCTCATGTGACATTCTCTTGCCTGTCTGCTTCAGCGAACACGATGAGCCTGATTCTCCAAGACTGCCACTAAAATTCCACTCTACTGAGTTTTGCAACCTAATTCTTCAGGCATTTTTTTAATGTTTTGTTGTTGTTGTTCTTGTGTTTTAGTTTTTTTGTTTTGTTTTGGTTTGGTTTTTTGTTTTTGTTTTTTTGGGGTGGGATGATGTGACCCAAATTTACAAAGGAGAGTAATTTGCTATAGCTTTGCATCTTGAATCAAAGGTCCACACATATTCAGTTGTTATAAAAGACCAGATTTAGAGACCCGAATTCAATCTGAACTTGACAGGCTTTAAGTGTTCTGTAGCATGAGGGGGAAAATGGCATCATTCAGGCAACCAACATGTAAAGAGTTTTATGAATAATAAACATTTCTAAGATCATAAAAGCTACCCCAAGACTCACACCACTAAGCACTTTTTTAACAACTACTCTTTTAACAAGTGAAAATGCTGGAGCGCTTTGTCGTTGTTTCTCTTTAAATGACATCTCACACATTCTGCAGTGGAAAAACAGCTGCTGAAGTAACCTAGAGGGCATTTTCAGACACTGTACTTCAGTGATTGCAGCAATTTTTGTAGACATTCAATGTGAGGACTGCATTCTAATTTTAGACAGAGTTAAATTTAAATTGAGTAGGAGGGGTTTTCACGCTACTCTACATGTTCTAACATTGGTCACCCCAACCTAAACCTCAACTGTACAGTGTCTAAATTTATTAGTAATGATACACTTTAAAAGAATGAAACTAGAGCTCACTAGCAGCAGTGGGAAGATGCCTGCTATTGTGATGGGACCTCGATTTTAGCCTTAAATGCAGTTACTGGCCATAATCCCAGTGCTGTGGGACTCAGTGATGGCATCTTACACAGCCCTCCTCTACTCTGTTTCCATGATACTTCCCCTTAGTTGTGTATATGTAGCAAGAATCCTGAGATTCTTAGGCCAAACTGGGACACTGACATGAATGCTTATTAGTATTTAAATTCCCTGCTTCTCACAAAACCCAAGCATGGAGCTGAAGGAAACTGAAAGAAACGAGGTTAGTAAAGGGCTGACAGTCCAACAGACAATAGAGATGGAAAGTGGAGGGACCAGGTGGAACAGAGAAAACAACAGAGAAGAGCTTCTATTAGATGCTAAATGAGACCCAAGCTGGGTCTCCGTAGGCTACATCTTTCCTTATGTCTCTTACCTTGTTTCTCTTGAAATATGCTCTTCGGCAAGCTGCAAAGCACTTCTCACTGCAGAAGCATTTCACTTCACTTCCCATACTCAGGGAATAGCGCTTGATTCCAACTTTCTGGCACCAGGCACACATTATTTGTACATTTGACACATCATCTTCTACAACAGAAATAGAAGAACAATGTTTACATGAGATGCAAACACCTTCTTCAGACATTTTCACACTTACTTGTACGTACAACCAGTACCGGTTCATCTTATTTCTAAGTTCCTCACTGCCTGAGAGCAGAACTGTGCAAGCCTGTGTGATCACCAGCTTTGTCCTCAGGCAGCTGCTAACCTGTGCCAGCCAGGCTCAGCAGATTGGCAAAGCTTCTAAGATGGCTGGAAAAGATTATTAGCTGAAAAAATGGTGCATTGCTGAAAAGCTCTGGAAACCTCAAGAGCCTTTTAGCATGTTTAAGAGTGCACAACTCTTTATTAAGCCAGTAACCAAGGCTGGAGGCTTAATGAGTGTTGCTGCTTTGTTCTTGTTACTTACAGCCTGCTGTAGTGAACCCCTGAGACGTTCTGCTCAGCAAGCTGATGATAAAATGCACCCAGAAGGTAGTGCACCAAGGCAGGTCTCTAACAGGAGCCCTATTCTAAATAAGAAGGAGCACAAAATGCCCTTTCCCCATGTTGTTTAGAAATAACCATTAGTGTCCAAAATGAGGAGTTTCCAAGTGAGTGTAGCAGTTACAGAAACAGAGTTGAGCAAGATGGAAGCTGCAGCACTGGGGTAAGGTCCAATGGGTTACTTTCCAGCTGTTATGCTGATCAGTTGAATTTTAATTCAGGCAGAGTTCCCAAGCCTCTTTCGAGCTCTTCTCCCATGTGAGTTACAAATGTGGCTTGTAAGTCTCCTGCCATGTTAAAAAATGCTGGGCTTATTTACTGAAGTGCTAGCAACACCTCTGTGTCATCATTATGAGGCCCAGAAAGCCAACACATCCCAGCCTGTGTCACAGCAGTGTGACCAGCAGGATGAGGGAGGGGATTCTGTCCCTCTGCTCAGCCTCTGAGAGACCCCATCTGGGAAACAGCATCCAGTTCTGATGCCCTCAGCACAAGAAGGGCATGGAAGTGCTGGAGCAGGGCCAGAGGAGGCCACAAAGATGATCAGAGGGCTGGAGAATCTCCCCTGTGGGGACAGGTTGAGAGAGTTGGGGCTGGAGAAGAGAAGGCTCCAGGGACACCTTGTAGCAGCCTACCAGAATAGAGCCTATAGAGTAACCAGCAGAAAGGAACCTATGAGAACACTGGGAAGCTACATTTGACAAGGTTCTTTGCAGTGAGGGTGGTGAGACACTGGCACAGGTTGCCCAGGGAGGTTGTGGAGCAAAGAAGCACCCAATGTGATCAAAGATCACATTCTGTGCTTCTGTGCTCCACAACCTCCCTGGAGGTGTTCAGTCCCAGGTTGGAAGAGTCCTTCAGCAACCTGGGCTAGTGGGAGGTGTCCCTGCCCATGGCAAGGGGTTGGGACTGGATGACCTTTAAGATCCCTTCCAACCCAAACCATTCTATGAATCTTTGACTCATTCCCACATCAGCTCCACAGACAGGGCAGTGAATTACTTAAGCCTCCAAAACAGATCAAGAAAGTTAGCAGGAATCTTTCTAACTTAAAACTTAGAATCACAGAATGGTTTAGGTTGGAAGGGANAGAACTGTACACAGTACTCCAGGTGGGGTCTCAGGAATCCTTTGGTTCTTATGTCCAGCCTACAACACCGAGTGACCTTTCAGTTACAGACAGCAGCCATTGTCTAGCTTCTGGGAAAATAAAAAAATCAAATAAAACTCCCTGAAGACTAATTGTTAAAGCAGTTCCTGGTCGATGAGCTGTGGCAAATTCATAGCTGGGAGAGTCTGTCATGCAGTCATCCCATTTCCCTATAAAGGATTTGTTTTTGAAGCTACGCTGTCATCGTTCTGTAAAATTATTGGCAAACTAATTTTTAGCAGAGTGATTTGGCTCCTTTCCCTGACTATCATAACTCAGAGCTACGTGCTGCATTTTATTCACCTTAACGGAATAAATATTGCCAGTTTAATAACTTTTTTTTTTCCTTCCCCCCCCTTCCACAAATTGTGTCATGATTTATAGCTACAAATAAAACCCTACAATGTAAAGTAATGACCTTTTAGTTTTAATCAGACTGTCTGCCTTTAAACCTATATTTAAGCCTAAGTTATCACCCAGATTTGTGTTTAATGTATTTTAGCACTTAGCCTTTAGAGTGGGATTTGCCAATATTCTAAATGCTTTTATATACTGAACACCAAGGGAAATCAAACCAATTTGGCCCAAATTATCACTGGCCAGCTGTAGGATCAAGAAGCCTGCCCTTGAGTTGGTTGTCCCTGGACCAGTCTTGGTCAGGAGGCTACCTACTCTAGCTCTTCCCTCTGTTTATATCCTGAGCCATTTGAAGTCCTAAGCTTTCACAGAAGTGTCCTGATTCAGCTACTCTTGCACCATAATAAACCCACTCCTTCCAGACTGAACTTGCCCGTTTGAATGTATCAAGACACCAGAAGATTCTGTGAACCAAAGGAAAGATGGCAACCTCTTGTTTCAGATAACAGCAAGATACATTCTCCTACTGATAAGGAGCATTTTATCTCTGGGAAATAGAAGATCTACCAGTGATACCTTTCTAATAGCCTTCATTTCTGGTGTCAGTAGCTGTCATAAATGAAAAAAGAAAATTACAGAGCTGAAAGGGAGTTCGTTGGCAAGGTAGGTGTTGGAGTAGCTCTTTTTGAAGCAGGTTGGCTCATCTGGGACACAGTTTTTAAGGAGAAGCAGAAAGCTCCACTATTAGGATTCTTAGAGGCTTTCATGTGTGGCTTCACAGGGGAAACCCTCAGCTATCATTCAGCTCCTGTACACTGACACACATGAACTAGTCCCCATAGGTGATCAGAAAGATCACACAAGGGTCCCTTTTCAAATACACAGCATCCCAGCACCAGCAACAACTGTTTACATGGGAAAGCTGCATCAGACACTCCTATGCACGAGCTTATGCAGGACAGGAAAGCTCAACCCACCTCCTTCTGCCAAAGACTTCCTCTCCTCTACTCCCTTCCTGCCCCAGCCATCAAGGAATGGTCACATACAATATAATCCTTCAAAAGTAACAGTAATAATAAAACTAGATGTATTTAACAGACCCAGGAACACTGCAGCAAAAGGTTAGCTGAGAATGGTCACATAAAGCAGCCAGGAAAGAGTAGTTCTTCCAAAGGGGCTTTGGATCATCTGCTTCCTGGAACTGCATACTAATTGGTCACTTTTTAAGCCATCTTTGCTCCCTCAGGTATAGGTTTGCCCAAGTCCGTTTTTGATGCTACTCTAACTTCTTGCAAGGCAGTTCATCAGCTGACAAAAGAAAACACCCAGCATGACATGGTGAATTCCCTACAGACCATCAACAAGAGCCCTGTGCAGTCCAGTGAGTGGACAACTTGCTTTAAAATCAAATCCTTGCTTTCAGCTTCAAGTGATGCTAAGAACATGGCAGAGAAAAGGATCCATTCTTGGTACCTGGGATGGGTACAGAATTATGCCCTATGGCCTGTGGGTATGGGGATGAGGATAAGGTCCAGACCTGATTGTGTGTTTTTCTTCTTCACACTGGTTGAAGTAGAGGTTTGAGCAGAGGTTGTGAGAATAACTAACATGTTTTGTAACAGTATAGGAAGTTTAGTGACTGAAAGAGGACTGCAACAGCAATGGCAAAGCAACAGTCTGTCTGTTTCTACCATTACAATCCACTTCAGATCAAAACATGAAGACTCTGTGACATAAGAAAAGCCAAAGTCTCATGATTTCATCCTGTCTTTTGCTAAACAATCTGAAACCAGAAATTCATATCTTCCAATCAGGATGAAATTCTCTCAGCTTCATAGGGCTTTGTTTCCTAAGGCTCTTCAGAAATCACTTCACCATACCCCTGCCCTTCTCTCAGGAAAATGTATCAAATCCTTGCCCCTATAGCACTCAGCAAGAAGAATCTGCTGCAAGGAGAACACTGGGAAGCAAGGGACTTCAAATCTAGCAGTTTGAGACTGCCTTGAATCTTTACTCTTCTTCTGAGCAGGTCAGCAGTAAGAAAGCTCCTCCATGATAACTACATTGGGGTACTCATCAGCAACGTTCTCCTTCACTCACCACCAAACTTTCACTCATCTAGCTTAGCATATCCGCTGGGTAACATGAGCTCATCCTCACAGCATGCCTGTGTCCATCATGTGAGCCTTTGCTGGAGCAGCAACTCTGATGAAGATCATTCACCACCAGTTTCAGACTTGACACATGTTTGTAAAGTACAAAAATAACATTTGCAAGTCCTGCTACAGATCGTTTTGAAGTGAAAGAAAATACTTTTCAACAGCTGTATTTTTTTTCTCCACGTAGGCTTGCAGCTTTACGACTTGCTCTGGCAATGTGCTTAGCATGTTCTCAGGTCTGTCACACTTCTGACAGGTACTGTGGGTACTCATACAGGTGAGACAAAAAGGAGCTGGCACGGAGACAACTGAATAGTAACAGGAGAGTTTTCAGCAGAACATCTGTACTGGTGTCTTCTAGAGTTACACCAGGCAATAGAAGCACTGAATCACAGAATGTTAGGGGTTGGAAGCGACCTTCAGAGATCATCCAGTCCAACTTCCCTGCCAAAGCAGGATCACCCAGAGCAGGTCACACAAGAACATAGCCAGGCAAGTTTGGAAAGCCTCCAGAGAAGGAGACTCCACAACCTCTCTGGGCAGCCTTTGCCAGTGCCCCATCACCCTCACCATAAAGAAGTGTTTCCTCGTGTCGAGGTGGAACTTCCTGTCCTCTAGCTCGTACCCACTGTTTCTTGTCCTGTCACTGGGCACCACCAAAAAGATCCTAGCACCTTCATCCTGACACTCACCTCTCAGATATTTATAGACATTGATCAGATCCCCTCTCAGCCTTCTCTTCTCCAGACTAAACAGCCTCAGGTCTCTCTGTCTTTCCACATAGCACAGATGTTCAAATCCCTTCACCATCCTCATAGCTCTCCAACAGGTCCCTGTCTCTCCTGAATTGAGGAGCCCAAAGCTGGACACAGCATTCTAGGGGTGGTCTCACCAAAGCAGAATAGAGAGGGAGAAGAACTTCCCTAGATCTGCTGGATACACTTTTCTTGATGCATGCCAAAGATACCATTGGGCCTCTTGGCCACAAAGGGCACATT
>WBNM01014754.1:0-33933 GCA_013399055.1 Ramphastos sulfuratus | reverse complement strand
CCCTGTCCAACCTGACCCTGAATCCTTCCAATATAACCTATGCCACTAGAAAAGCTTGGCTAACATGGTTTATATCTAGTGTGAATATAAGCTGTGTTTACAGAGTATGTGGTGGTCTTCTCTACAATCACAGCAGCATCATACAGATATATATAACATTAATCAGGCTAATAAATAAAAACTATCTTGAGCTCATCTGCGGTGATCTGTGTGAATGGAAATGTGCACAGCACTTCCAAACTGCTGGTTCACATCAGAGTTAGTCTCTTATTTAAATAAATCCATATTTAAACAAAGTGCACTCGGTTTCTTTCATTGCTTTACATCTTGTAACTCAGATGACATATGAAGCAGTAGGGTCTTGATTTGTACTAATTCTGTGAAATGAAGAGACACAAGTGTTTTCAATCACAAAATGACAGAAGCTGAGGAAAGTGGCAGTCTCTGTTTTCCCACACAAATCCAGTGCGTTCCATAGAGAATAATAATAGATGGCCTAGTTTAAGACCATCATTCCTGGTGCTGAAAAATGATACCTTCTGTATGAGCTAAATAAAGCACTTAAGAGGAATAGTCTGTTTCAAGTCCAGAATGTGAAGATTTTTTTTTTTTTAATTTTACAAGAGATAAAGCAACACATCCCCAGTGCTACTAGGCATCCAAAGATGCTTTCTCAAAAACCATGTAGGTGGGTTCATGTCTTTACAGTGTGTTAACTATGCTACTTCTAGAGGAAAAAAAAGGGGGGAAAGAAAAAAAAAAAACCAAACCAAAACCAACCAAACCAAACCAACACACCAAAAAACCCCAAAAAAACCTCAAACTTTAGTTCAGTTAGTTTACAATTGCCTTAGAATGAGAGAATTTTATATGCCCAATGTTTCTGCATGTTATGTTTTATACATTTATGCCTGAAATCTCAAGCAAGGGTGTAAAAATTTCATCTTATTCATGCAGAGCACTGATTTTATTCCTATGGTGACCTCTAGTGGTATCAAGGCCACTTTAGTGATGGGTTTAATTTATTCAGTCTTTCTATTTCAAATCAAAAGGGAAACAAAAACAATCAGAAATGCTTTGCATTAGGGTTTATTTTTTGAAATTCTGAGGCTGACAGAAATCTGGTAATATTGTTCTTGTTAAGGNCCCTCTGCATTTCTTTTACACTGAGCTTTTCTCTGACAAAGATAAGGATATTTTTTGAATTTGCTTTGAGCAATTATTGAAACATAGGAAGTACTTTTAGAAAAATGTACCAAATCAGTTTTCAAGCAAATGATTGAAATATTGGACAATTAACTTTGAAAACATTTATGAGTATTATAAGGATATTATAAGTAGATTAGAGGATCTTTAGAGCTTCTTGCTACTACAGGGTAATTAAATCCTTGTTGTTATTCCATACTTGTCTTGGAGAAAAAAAAAAACCATAAGCTTTAGCCTGTGGCAGTTGTGACTATTAGCAATATTTCTTGGTTCTGCACATTGCTTTGTGTTTCAGGTCAGCACAGTATGTGGCTAAAACTCTGAGCTCTTGAAGAACTTTTAGTATTTTTGGGTATACCAAGTTTTTCTGTAAGGATCATCACAATCTGGAAAATAACTATGAATTCAACGCAGCAGCTAGACAAGCAGCAATGATTCCCTTGTAGCGGTGCTTGAGGTTTCTTTTAAGATAGTACGTTTTGGGTTTTTTTCCACTATTATGTAGGAATCGGGTTTAAAACTATAGGAATATGTTCTAATAAGAAGAGGCTTCTTACACCTGTCCCTTCAGGCCTCAGGCCCACACAGATGTTTCTTTCCACAAAGTTCCCTGTAGTCTTTCTGGGGTGTTTAGCAGTCTTAAAGATGCTATATTTTTTCTGTTACTCTTTTTGCCATGTTTTACCAAATTCAATGCTAAATTGTAGAGGCAGACATGAGTTTTCCCTATTATGGTGTCTTCAAGAAAGTGAATACTGCATCTTTAATGGAGATATCTGCAAGTATGTTCTCTTGAATGTCAGAAAAAATTCTGAGGCTACTCATAAGTTTCTATTAAGCTTCTCATGTGACCCACTCAATTTCATCTTATTAAATCTCAAAAAAGAGCGAAGACATCTTCGGATCAAGTGATATTTTTATTAGGAGTCATGAACTTACAGCACAGCTAGTCAGTTCTTGGTGTTATTATAGAATCGTAGAATCGTAGAATGGTAAGGTTGGAAGGGACCTTAAGGATCATCTAATTCCAACCCCCTGCCATAGGCAGAGACACCTCCCACTAGTACAGCTCACTCAAGGCCTTGTCCAACCTGGTCTTGAACGCCTCCAGGGAGAGAGCATCCACGACCGCCCTGGGCAACCTGTTCCAGTGTCTCATCACCCTCACTGTAAAGGACTTCCTCCTCACATCTAGTTTAAATCTCCCCTCTGCCAGTTTAAACCCATTGCCGCTTGTCCTGTCATTGCAAGACCTTGTAAATAGTCCCTCCCCAACCTTCCTGTATCCCTTCAGATACTGAAGACTANCTGACCCCTGAGAGATGTCACTTGTCACTGGTCTCCAGGTGGACATTGTGCCCTTGATCACCACTCTCTGCATGCGACCATCCAGCCAATTCCTTATCCAGCAGTGCTCCACCCATCAAGTCCATGTTTTTCCAGCTTGGTGACCAGGATGTCATGTGAGACAGAGTCAAATGCCTTACTCAGGTCCAGGTAGATGACATTAATTGCCCTTCCCTTGTCCACTGACGCTGTGACTTCTTCATAAAAAGCCACCAAATTTGTCAGGCATGATTTGCCCTTGGTGAAGGCATTGACTTTAGCATTTCACTGTTGTTGGAACAGCTTGCAGCCTCTATAAGCTTTCTTTCAGTAAGTATTTCTTCTGAAATGATGAAAAGTCCAGTGTGCATTGCATTGCTAATTAAAGGCTCATGATGACTAGCAAGTAAGCAGGACAGAAGCTGGAGATTAACCTCTCAGTTCTCCAGTTTGGTCTACTAAAATTAAGATACTAGGAAAAAGATGCTATGAGGATCACTACACATTGAAGGCCATCAGAGAAGTTTGCAGAATTCTTGCCTTGGAGTTTTTGATAACACACCTGAACAACCTGATCTGATTCAGTCTTCACCCAGCTTTGAGCAAGAGGTTGGTCTGCTCAACCTTCTAAGGTCCCTTCCAACCAGAATGATTCTGCAATTCAAAAACAGGGCTAGAGATGAAGTGAGTAAAAAATAAATTTGGGGTTATGCACAGTCTATTAATTCTAGATTGAAGCTTGTTTACTTTAGTTTCTGTGTACCTCAGAGTAGCCTCTCTATTTGCTCTAAAAAGCTAGTAAAGTAACTAAGAGTAATGTGCAGTTTAAGATGCAGCAAACTTTTTTCATCTGACCATGTCCAGTGGGTGTTGGGCTGCTTGACTACCCCTTTATCAGTCAAAGTTTCCTCTGTGAGAGCTTTTTGTAATAAACAAAAGTTATGTAATCTAAAGAACGGTAAGCAACAAAGGGAGCATCTTCACATCTATGTTTCCTTTGACTATTTTCAAGGTAAAGAACATACCTAGAACAGCAATTCCCATCTGATCATGTAAAGCACAGGACAAGCATTATGAATGTGATCACCAGTATTTAAGAACAAGCCGTTGAAAAACTTCTTCCATTTGACTTTTTTTTTTTTAAAGGTCTAAAATAAATTACTTCAATACTTCTTTGCTCAAAAAACTTTGCATGTTTAAGATTAAAGAAAATAATGACTTGCAAAAAAATAGTTACTAATAATATCCCACAAATGTGCAGAGGTTGGATATATTTCTCAGATAAGAATCTTGTGGAGAAGTTGTCATTTTTTCTGGATACATTGGAATAGTGTCTTCTTAGAATACAGTACAAACATAATCCAGTTGACAGCTACCAGCATATGCAGTTGACAGCACATCAAACTCCATGGCCTTTCCTTCTCAGTTTGTAGGAAAGAACTGTCTATGAGAAATGCCTAAATACATGTGTATTTCTTGCCCCTTCTTGAGCTGGTAGCCCAGCACAGACAGCCTAGCTGTTCTGCAGCTGCAGATGATGGGCATATGCATGGGCAGACTAACCAAGGTTGGTAACCAGCGTGGGATACAAGTGTAGCCAGCAGGGACAGAGCGTCCCACAACTGCCCAAGCTGTATATGGTAGGGATCTAGCACAGATCTAGCACATGTGCCAGAACACTGAACAGCATCGAAATCAATCTTCTTGAAGAGTAACATTCCTGATGACATGAAATCCTATGGTTGTGGCTTCAGAAATTGTCTGGAAAACTCGTGCATCCTACCAACATTTAGAAAAGCATGCAGGACACTCTTTTTGAGGGCTAGTGGAGTAACCAGCTGGGAGAGTGGAAACAAAACTTCTGTAGTACTTTGGTCTTTGTGGTACACTTAACCAAGTGGCATCTTATTGCATATCTCTGCTATTTTTACAGATAGTCTTCTGTCTTATTTGAGCCAAGGGTTAAACTAAACACTTTACAATACAACCTCATGCTCATAATACATTGATTTCATCAACAATAATGTATTTTTCCTTTCTGATTCCCATCACCTCTACTTCTGTCTTGCAGATGAAAAGTCTTTTGCTAATATCTTATAGCATAAAGAACAAAATTGTTTAGGCCAATACTACCATATACATTTGTTTGCTTAGTATTCACCTCTTAAAAGGTCAAATTTCCTTTTATTGCCTAACCTTAAGTGAGACAGCAGTTGTGTGACCCCTCTATACCTATATATAGCTGAAACGGAATCAGCTAAGTATAACATATGCATATTCTTCCTTAATATTCTTTCAAAAGGCATTCTATAAATTCAGTGTACAGTCCAAAATAAATCCTTTTGTGCGTTTTCATGAGTATTTGTACTGACAACCACAGCCAGACTTCCAGCAGAGTGCAGGTTCTAACACCCATTATTTTTAGAAAGCATTAGAGGTATTGAATTGATTCCACAGTTGCTGCAAGCATTGCATTCCTAAATGTGACCTGCAAGCATAGGATTTACTCTGCATACCTATGTATATTGCTTGTGCACATATTGCTGGCATTTCTCAGAACTGAGAACTGTACTGCTTACCTGAGAGTCCCTAGCTAGAAACACAGATGCGCTGAGCTTCAGTACAGTACTTCTGTGCTCTGAGACACTCAGTGTGACTTCACTTTTAGCGCCTTAGATTGTGTCAGTAAACTTGTGCTGTATTATTCTTGGTCAAGTTCTTACCTCAGCCACACACTGCTTTACCAAAATTGGCATGCTTTCTTACTGCAACTGCAGTCTTCATATTGGTGGCAGTGTATTCCTAATGCTTCAGCTTCACGATTAGCAACCAATTTCAGAAGCATTTTCTGTAGCAAAGGAGATTTTTTTTTCCCCATGAAACCTCTCACCATGTTGTAGAAACTAACATTAACAAAGCCTCAAAACTTATGGATGACAAACCACACCCCTTCTTGGGAGGCAGGGAATGATTATTCAAATATCAGGCATGGTTTTATCTACTGTTACGAACAAGATAAATGATGCAACAATAATTTCATGCAGTCAAAGCATAAAATGTATTTATTAAGTGTAGTGGTCCTGGGTGTTGCTATATTTTCTTTTCACAGCCAATAATCTAGTTTGTTTCATTAAAATATTCCAATTAGCCTCAAACCAGCACATTAAGTGTAGGCAATAAGATTGAGTTAGTAGGACTTTTCTGATTAAGACCCAGCTATGTTACTGTTCCACTAGATCAGCTGCTAGACTGGTTAATATGAAACATATTAAACTCAAATCTGTTTCTCTTTTTTTTTGTTTGTTTGTTTGTTTATTTTTCTATTTTTTTTTTCTTGGTAGATTGTGGGTTTGGGTTTTTTTCAGCAGGTTGCACTTATATATTTGGAAACCAACAGAGAACTTTTAGCCACAGTGATTTCAGAAACTTTCATGGCTTGACTGCAGCTGACATGAAGGCAGCATCCTTTTAAACAACCTTTTGCTAAAGTCAGTGATTAAAATAAAATTCAACAAAACACACATGCCCGTAATCCTGCAGGGGAAGAATTACTTGTAAGAAACAAACAAACAAATGGCAGCATACATTCCAGTTTGAAACAAGGGCAAGTGTAGAGTCTTGCACCTGGGAAAGAACAACCCCAGGGATCAGTATAGGTTGGGGACTGACCTGTTAGAATGCAGGGAAGAGGAAAAGGATTTGGGGGTCCTAGTTGATGGGAGGTTGACCATGAGCCAGCAATGTGCTCTCATGGCCAAGAGGGGCAATGCCATTCTGGGGTGTATTAGAAGAGCTGTGACTAGTAGGTGGAGAGAGGTTCTCCTGCCCCACTGCCCTAGTAAGGCCTCATCTGGAGTACTGTGTCCAGTTCTTCTGGGCCTCCCAGTTCAAGAGGGACATAGAACCGCTTGAGAAAGTCCAGCACAGAGCCACAAAGATGCTGAAGGGAATGGAACATCTCTTTTATGAGGAGAGACTGAGGGAGCTGGGGCTGTGCTGCTTGGAGAAGATGAGACTGAGAGGTGACCTCATCAATGTTTATAAATGTGTAGAGGGTGAGTGCCAGGAGGATGGAGCCAGGCTCTGCTCTGTGATGCCTGATGACAGAACAAGGGGCAGTGGGTGGAAGCTGAGGCATAGGAAGTTTAATTTAAACATGAGGAGATTTTTTTTCCCTGTGAGGGTAACAGAACACTGGAATAGGCTGCCCAGGGGAGTTGTGGAGTCTCCCTCTCTGAACATAGTCAAAACCTGCCTAGACACCTTCCTGTGTGACCTGGTCTAGGTGATCCTGCTCTGCAGTGCAGTTGGACTGGATGATCTTTCGACATCCCTTCTAGCCTCTGACATTCTGTGATTTTGTGAACATACTAAAGCCCAAGTTTGCCAAGAGCTGCAAAGCTGGTAGATAAAGCAGTAAAAATGTGAACTGGATACAATTCTATATTTGGTCACTTCAAGTAACTCTGCATTTATGTAGATAAACACAAGACTATCCAGTGGCGAAATCAAAAATTTTGACTGTAAAAATACAACTGGAGAGCAAGGCACTATGCTATTTAAGGCACAAGGCAGCAAATCCTTAGGAATTTGAACTCTAGGATACACTTAGGTGGCAAGATATATGTGAGTGCCCCAGAGAGTATAAAGTTCAGGGTCACAGAGAGTTTCTTGCAAATTTTTCTGACTGTAGGCAAGAATCTGTCAGAGTATTTCGAGTTGTTGCCAGTTTGCAGTAAACTATGATGATAACACTTGATATCTCATGTTAGAAATTGTTGGTTTCATCCATGGTTTTCATACTGCTTTGAAATAGTGGTCCCATTAGCAGGTGCTGTGTTTTTTTTCTGGTACTGGGTGATTTGGTGATGTGGAATGTGTTGTAGAATGTACTACTTTCTGTGCTCCAAACTAAAAATGCCTCTTATAATCTTCTTTATGAAAAAGAGCCCAAAAAAACCTAACAATGGTTGTTTGATATGGACTGAATGCCAACTCATGCAGAGCTCACCTTCTTCACTAAGCAGGCAGCTGGTGTCAGTCAAGTCTCACTTCACCAAATGGGTTGTATCTGAAATAAAAACTATTGACCTGAAGATAAGTATCAAAGTTATAAGCTATTTCTCTTCACAATGTAGCACTGTCAAAGTCTCTTCTTTAGACCATGTGTTTCAGTACTTTTAACAAAAGACTTCATAATGTAGGAGCCTTAATTTTTGACACTGATGTACAGTTACGGTAATGTAAAAAAAATAATACTCCTTATTACTGACTTCTACTAGAATAACTGTTGTATGGAATTGGATAGAGGTATGCTGACAGAAACCCCTAGTATACACAGAAAGAATGCTTTCCTGAGCATGAATGTCATACCTCCTCTGCACCCCTGAAATCTGGGTCTACATTATCCAGGCTCAGACTGAGCCATTGTTTCCCAGAAGTCACATCAGCTGAATGGTTCATCTCAGCTGAGGTACTAGAAGCGTAGAGCTAGACTGTACAACAAAGTTTCATATGACAAACAGTCAGTTGGTGAATTAAAAATAACCTTGAGCGAACAAAGCAGAAACTACTTTGTGCTCTTCCTGCAGTTGCAGAAATTATTTCCTATAGTTAATATTTCAGCAGTAGCACCTCTGCACTTTTTAATCTGTTGCAATTTTTTAATGTAAATGAGCAAAAGTTGGTCTCGTGAGATCCCAGGTTTTCTTAATTTACATGTACTTCATATACTTTGTCAGCAATATGGACAGAGGAATTGAGTGCACCCTCAGCAAGCCTGCAGATGGCACCAAGCTGTGTGGCACAGTCGACTTGCTAGAGGGCAGGGATCCATCCAGAGGGACCTAGACAGGCTGGAGAGGTGGGCCCAGGCCAACCTCATGAAATTCAAAAAGGCCAAGTGTAAGGTCCTGCACCTGGGTAGGCACAATCCCAAGCACAACTCCAGACTGGGTAGCGAAAGGCTGAGAGCAGCCTTGAGGAAAAGGCCCTGGGGATCTGAGTTGATGAAAAGCTCAACATGAGCCTGCAGTGTGAGTGCAGCCCAGAGAGCAACTGTGTGCTGGGCTGCAGCAAGGATAGCGTGGCCAGCAGGGCAAGGGAGGGGATTCTGCCCCTTTACTCTGCTCTCGTCAGACCCCATCTGGAGTACTGTGTGCAGTTCTGGAACCCCCAACACAAGAAGGACATTGAACTGTTGGAGCGAGTCCAGAGGAGGCCACACAGATGCTCAGAGGACTGGAGCAGGTCTTCTATGAGGACAGGCTGAGACAGTTTGAGCTCTTCAGCCTGGAGAAGAGAAGGCTTCAAGGAGACCTTGTAGTGGCCTTCCAGTATCTGAAGGAGGACTACAAGAAGGCTGAAGAGAGACTGTTTACAAGGTCCTGTAATGACAGTTGTCCATATGTTATTTTAAAATAACTGAGCCTGCTTGTTGAAGAATGCTGGTATTAGACATGAGATAAAATGAGTCTCTGTCTTAGCTTCCTAGCCTCAGCTGTAGCAGAAAGTTACCTGGGCTGGTGGAAGGAGAGGCAGAAGCAACAGGAACCCAAGGGCAGAAAAAGGCCACTTCAGGGCTTTGGGAAAGATAAGGGAGAGATGGAAGAAAAGAAGTAGCAGGGAATGAGAAGATAGCAGCAAACAAAAGAGTTGAAATACACTCTACCAGACCATATCTCTTGTTGTTTGAGCATTAGGAAAGAGCTATGCATTCATCTGTAAATATTAAAGTAGACAGATTCAAAAAAGGTCTACTCCTTGGAGCAGAATGTTGATTAGTTCACAAACATGTTCTTGCAATGAGAAGGCATGGCAAAAACCTGAATTGGAGACTGCAACATCATGGGAAAATACACCAAGTAGGCATGTCCTGGACGTGACTTACCACTGGACTTTACCCAACACTGTGGGAAGATCTCTTCTGCTTTCTGTGACTGGAACTCAGTAATAAATATCTACGTTTTAGACATTTACTTGATGAAATATCCAATGCTATTTTTGCTGCCAAGACCCCAACAGCTTGCGCTGTACTCATCTATCAGTTTGCAGTGTACTCATCGCTTTCCATTTTGTACACATACAAAGCTTTGTGCTGCTCACCTTGCCCACAACTAAGCTCTTGATGTTGTCACCAGCATATTGCTAGAGATAATGGGTTTAGCTGTATTAAAGGTTGAGTAAGCTGGGGCCTTTGTATCACAGAGGTTCTTACCTTACATAAAAACCTTTATTATCATTTCTAAAAGCAAACAAACGGTCCCTTCTACAGCATGTAATCAGCAGCAGCAAAACATATTACTTGGTATTTTTATATACGTGACAAAATTCTACCTAAATTCGGCTGCCCTTTCAGAGCTAGTGCAAAAATATTTTCCTGAGTACCAGATGTCCAAATAAATCAGGGAAGGAAGGCTGCACTACTGTATCTTTGCTTCATTCTGTAATGACTGGCAGGATTTGGTGATGTTTTCATGTAGAGAAATCCTCACTCCAGAAACAGCATTAACATTTGAATATGTTACTGTCTTCTGTTCTGTATTATTTCCCTTCATTGTAAGGGGCTAGAACCACTACCTTCTGAATTGAAACACCAAAACATATTGTGCTAGGAGAGTGCCCTTTAATCACTCTCAGAGACCACTCAAAGTAAATTCCGCTGGTTTTACATGGAAACATAGCAAGAATGCTCTCTCATGGTCTGTGAGCATTCTCCTTTGAGAGGTAGTAGATCCCTAAATCGTTCCAATTTGCTCCACAAAAGTACATTTCTCTATAGCGTGAATGCTTCATATTCATGAAGGTCAGAACAAGTATAAAGCCTCAGGAGCTCTGCAGTGAGCATCTCCCAACAAGTTCCCCATGTAGCTCTGTGCTTTCCCACATATCAGCCTTCTCCTGAGGATATCTGAAAAATGAGAAAATCCTAATCCCCTGTAGTCATTGAAAGGTTTATTGCTTTCCTTAAAGATTCTAACATGAGTGTGGTGACCTTCTTGTTATCTGTTGTGTTTGGAATTAATTTGTCATATAATGCCACTGTTGTAGGATCTCCCCTGCCATGATGTTTGCACTTCCTGGCTTGTCAGGTCATGTTAACATTCCAAGCAGTTTATTTTTTTAATCTCTTGATGTTACCCTTTCCACCACCAATTTGTTCACCCTATCCTTATTTTGTAGTCTGTACATCTAGCAAAACCTTTCAATGTATGAAATGAGAACTGTGCATGGGCTGAAACAAATTCAGCTATATTAAGCTACAGGGTGCTACAGCAAAACACAGGATCACAGGATGTTAGAGATTGGAAGGGAACCTCCATAGATCAAGTCCAACCCCACTGCCAGAGCAGGACCATACAATCTAGCACAGGTCGCACAGGAATGCATCCAGACAGGCCTTGAAAGTATTCAGAGAAGGAGACTCCACAACCTCTCTCTCTGGGGAGCCTGTTGCAGTGCTCCATGACCTTTACAGTAAAGAAGTTCTTCCTTATGGTGAAGAACTGGTTCTTCCTCATGGTGGAGGTGGAACTTCCTGTGCTGTAGTTTATAGCCATTACTCCTTGCCCTATCACGGGGTGAAACTGAGAATAGTTTGTCCTCTCCCTCTTGACACCTAGCCCTCTTGTATTTATAAACATTGATTAGATCCTCTCTAAGTCTTCTCTTCACCAGACCAAACAGCTCTAGGTCCCTCAGCCTCTTCTCATAGGGCAGTGTTCCAGTCCCTTAATTATCTTTGTAGCTCTCCATTGAACTCTTTCAAGTAGATCCCTGTCCCTCCTGAACTGGGGAGTCCAAAACTGAACACAGTATTCCAGGTGAGGTCTCACCAGGGCAGAGTAGAGGGGAAAGAGAACCTCCCTCAGTCTGCTGGACACACTCCTGTTAATGCACCCCAGCATCCCATTGCCCTTCTTGGCCACAAAGGCAAATTGCTGTCCCATGGATAGCTTGTTGTCCTCCAGGACTCCCAGGTCCTTCTCCACAGGGCTGCTCTCCAGCAGA
Organism: Ramphastos sulfuratus; assembly: GCA_013399055.1. Taxonomy (NCBI): domain Eukaryota; kingdom Metazoa; phylum Chordata; class Aves; order Piciformes; family Ramphastidae; genus Ramphastos; species Ramphastos sulfuratus. The sequence goes on along the minus strand of WBNM01014754.1, from coordinate 22,392 downwards.
TCACCACCCAACCTGTACTGGTGCAGTTTATTATTCCTATCCAGATGCAGGACTCTACACTTATCTTTGTTGAACCTCATCAGATTCCTCTGAATAGCAAGTTTTTTCCCCTCGAGAAGTCTTCTTCGGTGAGAGATCCTGGACAAAGCCACACACAGATCAATATGATCCAAGCAATGCCAATTTATTGAATATGAATATGCATTTATATACCCTTCCAACAGACAGGCCAGCTCATTACAAAGCAATTGGTCCAAATCATTCAGGGACAAGCTGTTGCCCCAAACAGCTGGCCCAAATCTCCCAGACGCAAACTCTCATGGAATTCTCTAATTGGTGTAAGTCATTAAGGCGCGAGCTGTGAGGGACCAAGCAGATAGCTCATCACTATCTGTTCAAAACGCATCTTGTTTTGCTCTTGATCTTCTTGTTTTTCTTTTGATCTTCCTGCTTGGCTGTTTTTCTCATTCCTCTGGGGGCTGCTTGCAGGTGTTGTCCTTGGCTCTTCAGATAAGCTTTCCATGTAGGCTCTGAAACTTCAGCTTACAATTTAGCAGTTAGCACAGCTTGGATTGCTCACATATCCAGTTAATACAGAATGTTTCCCTACACCTCTGTGCCCAGCTCTCCAGTCTGACCAAGTCTCACTGAATGGCCACACATCCTTCAGGTGTGTCAGCCAAGCCTCCCAGTTCGGTATTGTCAGCAAACTTACTGAATAGACACTGTCTGTCTACCTGTCTGTCTGTCTGTCCCCTCGTCAATGTCCTTGATGTAGATATTGAACAGGACTGATCCCAGCACTGATCCTTGACGGATTCCACTAGTTACATTCTCCAGCTGGACTTGGCACCACTGATTGCAACTCTTTGAACTCTATCTTGTAACTAGTTCTTAACCCATCTCACTTCCTGAGCTTGCTCACAAGGATGTTATGGGAGACAGTGTCAAAAGCCTTGTTAAGGTCAAGGTAGACTACATCCACTGGTCTCCCTGCATCTACCTGTTTGGCTACAGCATCACAGAATGCTATCAGTTTAGTCAAGCATGATTTCACCTTGGTAAATCCATCCTGACTACTCCTGATAACCTTCTCTTCCAAATGCTAAGAGATAACCTCCAGAATGAGCCACTCCAGGGATCCATTTTTCCAGGGATAGGGGTGAGGCTGACTGGTCTGCAGTTACCTGGAACCTCTTTCTTTCCTTTTTTGAATACTGGAGTGACATTGGCTCTCCTCCAGTCCTCAGGCACCTCTCCTGCTTGCCACAACCTAGCAAACATGAAGGAGAGTGACAGAGCAACAACATCGGGCAGTTCTCTCAGCACCCTTGGGTGCATCTCATCAGGGCTCTTGGACTTCTGAATATTCAATTTGTGTAACTGATCCCTAACTTAACCCATTCTTCATTGACTAGTGGAGAGTTTTCCCTCCTCCAGGTTTCCTCTCCTTCAACCAGGGGCTGANCTTTACAGTAAAGAAGTTCTTCCTTATGGTGAAGAACTGGTTCTTCCTCATGGTGGAGGTGGAACTTCCTGTGCTGTAGTTTATAGCCATTACTCCTTGCCCTATCACGGGGTGAAACTGAGAATAGTTTGTCCTCTCCCTCTTGACACCTAGCCCTCTTGTATTTATAAACATTGATTAGATCCTCTCTAAGTCTTCTCTTCACCAGACCAAACAGCTCTAGGTCCCTCAGCCTCTTCTCATAGGGCAGTGTTCCAGTCCCTTAATTATCTTTGTAGCTCTCCATTGAACTCTTTCAAGTAGATCCCTGTCCCTCCTGAACTGGGGAGTCCAAAACTGAACACAGTATTCCAGGTGAGGTCTCACCAGGGCAGAGTAGAGGGGAAAGAGAACCTCCCTCAGTCTGCTGGACACACTCCTGTTAATGCACCCCAGCATCCCATTGCCCTTCTTGGCCACAAAGGCAAATTGCTGTCCCATGGATAGCTTGTTGTCCTCCAGGACTCCCAGGTCCTTCTCCACAGGGCTGCTCTCCAGCAGATCACCACCCAACCTGTACTGGTGCAGTTTATTATTCCTATCCAGATGCAGGACTCTACACTTATCTTTGTTGAACCTCATCAGATTCCTCTGAATAGCAAGTTTTTTCCCCTCGAGAAGTCTTCTTCGGTGAGAGATCCTGGACAAAGCCACACACAGATCAATATGATCCAAGCAATGCCAATTTATTGAATATGAATATGCATTTATATACCCTTCCAACAGACAGGCCAGCTCATTACAAAGCAATTGGTCCAAATCATTCAGGGACAAGCTGTTGCCCCAAACAGCTGGCCCAAATCTCCCAGACGCAAACTCTCATGGAATTCTCTAATTGGTGTAAGTCATTAAGGCGCGAGCTGTGAGGGACCAAGCAGATAGCTCATCACTATCTGTTCAAAACGCATCTTGTTTTGCTCTTGATCTTCTTGTTTTTCTTTTGATCTTCCTGCTTGGCTGTTTTTCTCATTCCTCTGGGGGCTGCTTGCAGGTGTTGTCCTTGGCTCTTCAGATAAGCTTTCCATGTAGGCTCTGAAACTTCAGCTTACAATTTAGCAGTTAGCACAGCTTGGATTGCTCACATATCCAGTTAATACAGAATGTTTCCCTACACCTCTGTGCCCAGCTCTCCAGTCTGACCAAGTCTCACTGAATGGCCACACATCCTTCAGGTGTGTCAGCCAAGCCTCCCAGTTCGGTATTGTCAGCAAACTTACTGAATAGACACTGTCTGTCTACCTGTCTGTCTGTCTGTCCCCTCGTCAATGTCCTTGATGTAGATATTGAACAGGACTGATCCCAGCACTGATCCTTGACGGATTCCACTAGTTACATTCTCCAGCTGGACTTGGCACCACTGATTGCAACTCTTTGAACTCTATCTTGTAACTAGTTCTTAACCCATCTCACTTCCTGAGCTTGCTCACAAGGATGTTATGGGAGACAGTGTCAAAAGCCTTGTTAAGGTCAAGGTAGACTACATCCACTGGTCTCCCTGCATCTACCTGTTTGGCTACAGCATCACAGAATGCTATCAGTTTAGTCAAGCATGATTTCACCTTGGTAAATCCATCCTGACTACTCCTGATAACCTTCTCTTCCAAATGCTAAGAGATAACCTCCAGAATGAGCCACTCCAGGGATCCATTTTTCCAGGGATAGGGGTGAGGCTGACTGGTCTGCAGTTACCTGGAACCTCTTTCTTTCCTTTTTTGAATACTGGAGTGACATTGGCTCTCCTCCAGTCCTCAGGCACCTCTCCTGTTTGCCACAATTTAGCAAAAATGAAGGAGAGTGACAGAGCAACAACATCGGGCAGTTCTCTCAGCACCCTTGGGTGCATCTCATCAGGGCTCTTGGACTTCTGAATATTCAATTTGTGTAACTGATCCCTAACTTAACCCATTCTTCATTGACTAGTGGAGAGTTTTCCCTCCTCCAGGTTTCCTCTCCTTCAACCAGGGGCTGAAGCTCATAGGGGAGTTCAGTCTTGGGAGTAAAGACTGGAGCAAAGAAGATATTTAGCAATTCTGCCTTCTCTGCATTCTCAGTTCTCATGGCTGCCTTCTCATTCAGCAGTGGGCCCACATTTTCCCTGCTCTTCCTTTTCCACCTGATATATTCGAAGAAACTCTTGTTCACTTTCACTTCCTTTGCCAGTTTTAATTCCAAGAGGGCTTTGGCCTTCCTTGTTGCCCTCCTACATGCCCTGACAAATTCTCTATAGTTCTCCCAAGTGACAAGTCCCTTCCTCCATGAATTGTGAGCTTCTTTCTTCCATGAGATTATCTTCAGAATCTCCTTGCTCATCCATGCAGGTCTCCTAGCACATGTACCTCAAAGGAACACACCTATCTTGGGCTTGAAGGAAATGACATTTAAAAACTGACCCAATTTCTTGGGCTCCTGTACCCTCTAGAGCCTTAGCCCATGGGATTCCTGCAAGTATATCTCTGAAGAGTACAAAGTTAGCCCTGCAAAAGTTTGGGATTGTAATCCTACTGATTGCCCTGCTTCTTCCCTCTGTAGTACTAAACCCACCATGTCATGATCATGGTCATGGTGATTAATGGTTTCGGCTGGCACACTGACAGGTGGAGAAGGGGTCATTACTGCCTGCTTGTTCCAGATGGAATTCTGCTCCTTGAAGAAAGGGTGCACTCCTCATGTCTCATGACTGGCAGAAATAATAGTGGGGATGGATGCTTGCATGTATTATACAGCTAATCTTTTCTTCAGTTAAAAATGTTAGACATGTTTTCTTGAGAACCTTAAACTATTCTCATTCATCCTAGAAACATGAACTTTTTAATACTAGTAGGCAACATTTCCTTTCACTGCTGAACATATAACCCATAAGTTAAAAATAGTTTTGACATCTCCCAGAAAGAACATGCTTCATATTGCATGCTACCTAGCTCTGTTGCACAATAGGAAAATCCTAACTGCTTTCTTAGGTTAACTTGGGCTACTCTTAAGGTATTTCTTCATTTCTCCTTTCCTTTAAAATTTTTTTCACATAGTTTCAAGATATTTTCTTTATACAAATTCTCTGAATGTACTACTTACTGCTTGAGGAGTTACTTTCTCCTTCATTCTTCTTTCTGTTACGCTATTGCCAGGCACTAGCACAACTACTATTGTATCTTTTGCAGAGGATTTGCTGTAGCCAAAACTGTCAGGTTGAATGCATTTGGTAGAGTTTTATGCCAAAGATGAACTTTTAAAATGGTCTGGGAAACTCATGTTTATCCATTCCTAAAATTAGTATTTCAGACTTTACTGAAGAAAAGTAACAATTAAAAGCAACTTAATTAAAATCACTACTTATTGAATGCCTCTTGTACTAATTAAGACATTAGTAAGGAATTTGTTGAAACATTTTCAGAAGAGATAAGTGGTTAATGAACCCTATCTCATTACCTACCTCTTAAAATGTAGTGTTTATTCTAATTAAAAGTTGCTTCTTTTGGCATCTCATGGTCATTGCTTACATCTCATCATTTCTCCTGTAGCTGTTTCCAGTCCTTCTGAAGAGCTAAATACACTTGATCCAGTAGAAGAGAAACTTCGAATGCAAATTGAAGAAGAAAAAAAAAGGTATTAGCTCTGCCTCAAGCTTCTGCTACCCTTCAGGAGCTAAGTTATACTGAAACTATATTCTGATTACAATTCTGCACACCAGCTACCCTCAGGGTTTCTTCTGACATTTTAAAAATGTCAGCTTTGTGGTTCAGTAATAGTGTGTATACTGTTGGCTTCTCTCTAAGATGCCACAGTACCTGACTGGGGGAAAATCTATGCTTAAGCTAATAGCTAAAAATAAATAAAAGTAGTTTAATGCTTTCCTTGAGGGTTAGTGTTAGAAACTTATTGTTTGAATCCAAATGTAGTTCGCTGGTTCAGAAATGTCCTGCTTTCCTTAACCTAAGAATAATCTTTAGGCTATACAGGATATACATTGGTTAACCATTCATCGCTCAAATGTCCTTGTAGCTAGGAGGATAAAAGAAAATAGATGCAAGAATATCAGTTCTAAGTAATTTAACATTTCTGTTATGTGCAGGAAACTTCTAGTTATTTTATACTATCGGTAAATCTCGAACTCCATGTTAGCCAAGAAGCCTTCTTAAGGAAGCTTTCATCTGAAAGAGAACCTCCTATCTGAATCCAGGATCTGGTGATGAGTTGTTTATTAACTTAGCAATATGCTAAGAAATCAAAAGAAATAATTGGCATATTTGATTGAAGTTGTATTTTAGTCATTAATCAACACTGTTCCCACATGAATTTCACTCATTTCTTCAGTGAAATAAAAACTTTGTGGAATGTTCTTGAATTTAGTGTCCCATGAAGCACTTACAAAATGTGAGGTGTCTCTTCCTACCACCACTCTGTCCCTTGTATTTTTGGTTATTATATATTCTTTTGTAGTTTAAATCTGTGACTGCTCTAGGTGGGATCTGTAATATACTTTGTTCTTCTCATATTAGTTATAAAACAATGTTTGGTCACTTGAAAGGACTGAAGATAGAGATTGAGCATCTACAGCTTCTTATGGAAAAACTCAAGATGAAGCTGCAAAAGGACTTTGAAGTCTGGTGGTCTCAAGAGGCAATAAATCTGCAGGTAGGAAATATTCTCATATTGCTTTTCATGTAAATACAACATTTCTTAAAGAAGTAGTCAATTGACAGATGAAATTTGGTATGAGATTGATGTGTGCTTATGGCAACATAAATTAGACAAAGCTAATATGAGTTATACTTGTATGAAGCTAGCACAAGCAAAACTCCTCGCATTCTGCTCTATTTTGTGTTTTGACATTCTCTCAAACCACTTGAGAGAAAGCCAAAACTGGTCTCAAAATACTTAAAATTCTGAAGGCTCATAAAATAAATATTAGGACATTGGAAAAAAGAATTATTTTTGCTGTTAGCAAAATTATGGTTTCATCATGTGTATGACGTGTATTAGAAGATGGCAGTCATAGCAGTAATGTGTGGACAAATCCTAGCAAACATAATTGGATTTTAGCTTCCTTTGTTTGCAAATACTCCAACAACTTTTCAGCTTTCTTAAGCTCCCAGGGCATCGGCAGCTCTCAGCACAAAGCGTGTCCCCTCCCACTCTCTAGCTGCCATCATTGCCTGTTCAAGAACCCAGCAGAAACAGAGTGCTCTTACTTAATGGCTGTATAAAAATGAACTAAAGAGATGTAGTTTTAAACAGTTTATTAGAAGTTCATAATGCAGCCTGAAAGCTGAACAGTTTCAGAAACACAGGAAACAGTACAAAAGGGTCCAGAAGGGGATCACTGAAACAACAAAATCACTTTCTCATACTCTCCTTCTGACACTTTTTTTAATGTCTTCCAAGTAGCAACATGGCATCTCACAGCAAAGTACTGCCATCAAATGCACATCAGCCTAGTGAAAATGAGTGCCGAGTCCAGTCCATCCCATATAATTTATTATTAACTGGAGAAGAAGATTTACTGTGTGTGAAAAAGTTGTTATAAATAAAAAATGTTTATCCAGCATTTTGTTTAAATTTAAAATGTATTTCTGAGAAGACAGATGAAAGTAAATATGGAATTTAACATGAGAAACTCGGTTGTCCATAAAGAGCAACCTCACTAGTTTAATTTCAAGCTATCATTGCAAAGCACTATTCAGGTTAAAATCCCTAGCTGCATTAATGGCAAAGAGGGTGATGTTTTAGTCACTCTCATGCCTAAATAGCTAGGCTTTTCAAAACACTGCAAGTAACATTCTTTGATCCACTGGAGAGTAGTTTTCTCTGCCCTTTAACAGGAGAGGTCCAGGATTCAGCCTTTCATGATTCATCATCATCAGATTAGAAAACTGGAAAAAATATTTTGGACTGATTTCTTGGATTTTGAGCTGTCTGTACATCTGAGCTCTCTATAAAATTCAAATCTGCAAACACATGCTGTTACATATTAAAAACTTGTAATTTGAGCTTTAAAGTATTTAAACCAATCCTAAACACTCTTCTTTGTGTTTAGAAGTGTTCGTCTAAATGAAGAAAATACTGTATGTTCAGACTCTGTGTTTGCTGAATGAATCGTTGCCTACCTTGTTGCTGAGACATGTAGGCCAATATTAAGCATTCTAAAAAAAAATCCTATCCTACATAGTTTTCTTTTTCAATCTAGACCCAGAAGGAAAAGCCAGAGACAGTTAGCTCACCAAATACTGCACCTGTTGATCTCCAGTTTATCAAATCCTCACAACATCTATCAACTGACAGGTAAATTGGTCATTTTTCTCTTCCTTTATTGTAAGGAAATGCAGTTTTATTAGAAGTGCAGCTCACCAGAATGCTTTTACAAATACTGCACTCAAACAGTGCATTTCCAATTACAAGTGACATTACTGTGTAGAAAATTAATTTTCATAATTCATTTATTTTGCAATCATAGTGAAAGTAAATTGTTACAGCCCAGATCTTTTGACTTCACAGAATAACTTGTCAGTCGGTTTTGCTATGAGGAGAGTATGTCTCCTTCAAACTTTATTCAGTGGACTGGAAACAGAAAAAAAAAAAAAGTTATAAACTGATTTAATAGGTAGCCTACATAGATTTGCTGTTAAAAATGTCATAGAATCATAGAATCATAGAATGCTTTAGGTTGGAAAGGACCTCAAAGATCATCTAGTTCCAATCCCCTGCCATAGGCAGGGACACCTCCCACTAGAACAGGTGGCTCAAGGCCTCATCTAACCTGGCCTTGAACACCTCCAGGGAGGGAGCATCTACAACCTCCCTGGCAACCTGTGCCAGTGTTTCACCACCCTCACTGGAAAGAAGTTCTTCCTAACATCTAGTTTACATCTTCCCTCTGACAGTTTAAACCCACAAACCTTCATCCTGTCATTACAAGACCCAGTAAATAGTCCCTCCCCAGCCTTCCTGTAGGCCCCCTTCAGATACTGGAAGGCTACTATAAGGTCTCCTCAAAGCCTTCTCTTCTCCAGGCTGAAGAGCCCCAACTCTCTCATCCTGTCCTCATAGCAGAGCTGCTGCAGCCCTTTGAGCATCTTTGTGGCCTCCTTTGGACTGGTTCAAATAGTTCCATGTCCTTCTTGTGTTTGGGGCTCCAGAACTGTACACAGTCCTGCTGGTGTATTTACACAGCATATCTTTTCTCAATGATAGCACATTTTATATTGTAAAATACTGGTGCATCCTCTACAGCAGAAAAATGTTATCATCTTGGTTGTTTCATCATCAGTCCCTTCTGATTTGACCTGAATGTGCTGGTTTCCATATTCATTGACCGTAAATGCAGGTGTTCTCTCCCCTTCCCTCTTCCTTTGCCTCTCCACGCCTCTCTCTTTCTCATTTTCTCCCTCTCTCCTTTCTTCTTGTTATATATCTTGTTATATATCTTTCACTGATGAGTGGCTTTACCTATAAATTTAAAGCAATAGTCTCGTACAAGTGATGTTTCTTGCTTTATAGCAAACAATACATGCTACATACCATTAAATAATGAGTTCTGTTTGGTTTGGGGTTTTTGAAATGCAAAATATATTCTAAGTTTCATTGAAAGCTTTTGTGTATTTATAGTAAAAGTTTCTGTGGTAGTTTGACCTTGGCTGGGGACGAAATGACCACCAAAGTCGCTCTATCACTCGTCCTCTTAGATGGATGGGGGAGAGGGGAAAATATAACAAAAGCCAGTCATAAAATAGAAGCAATTTAATTATAGTGATAAACACAAGCAATAGACTGCATGCAGAAGCAAAAGCAAAGAGAGAAGCTATTCTCTACTTCCCATCAGCAGGTGGTGGTCAGTGACTCCCAGGAAGCAGGGTTCTGCATCTAGCAGTTTCTCTGGAGGACAAACACCATGGATGAATATCCTCCCACTTCCTTCTTTCACTTAATTCTTATATCTGAGCTGATATCCCATGGCATGGAATATGCCTTTGGCCAGTCTGAGTCAGCTGTCTCAGCTGTGTCCCCTGCAAGATCTTGCCCACACCTCTACATACTCCCAGGGGAGGGAAATGCTGGAAAAGCACAGCCTGAGTGCTTGCTCAGCAGGAGCCAAAACACTGATGTGGTATCAGCTTGTAATGAAATGATTCACAATCAATAATGTTATCAATCTTGATATCCAGGCAGAGATTGTTAATAACTATGAAAACTGTTTATTAACATTAAATCTCGCCACAAAACTTATATACAAGGTTCAAAAACGCACGGTTTGGAAATGTATACATACAAGGAACAGGCAAAACTGGAACACTTTAAAGGCAACTAGCATAAACAAACATTTTTACTGGTAGAGAAGGTTTGTGCGGTCACTTATACCACTTGCAGTTAGTTATCCTGCTTAGCCACTGGATGGGCACAGGAAGCTCCTTTCTGCTTATGGCAGAAGGCAATCAATGATTACAAGAGGCTTGAAGTATTTACTCACAAAAATCTCATGGGACAATACAAAAAGCACGTGGCGGGGCTGCTGCCGGGCCAAAAGCTGCTAGAGGCTTTGGAGCTTCCTCAGACTCCTGGATGCTTCAGAAAGGAGGCAGACATCTCTGACCTGGTCCTGGCTCTCTTGACAGCAGGCTCTCATGTGCAGGCAGGACGTCTTGCGGTGGGCAGTCTTGGCACGGTGTCACGCTGCTGTGCAGGCCGAACGCGTGGAGGCATCAGAGCCTCAGCAGGCACAGGCACAATAGCAGAGCGAGAGAGTTTGTGCTACCTGCTCATCCTTTATATCCATTCAGCCCGAGACTGATGGGCCTTTGGACATAGATTAGCCAATCAGGATAGCAGTTTGCCCAGTTTGCCCATATTAGGTGAAGCTGGGGCTTTTGTCCCCTTTCCTGTGGCCATCACCCCTAGCACAGAAGGAGGGGGAGCAGTGGAGCATGCCTGGGCAAGCCAGGACATGTACAAGCCCACCTTGGCCTTTTTAGGCCTACCACAACACAGCTACAGCACTGCAAAACACAGCACCAGAAGCTCTGAGAATTCTCTCCAGATAAGCCAAACCCAATACAGTTCCATAATCAGTGCAGAGAATGAAATACATAATCCTTTACAGTTGTGTAAGAAAGCATTTTCAGATGACTCAAACTGATGAGAACCTACTTTGCTTTGCTTCAGTTCTTATTCTGAGTTCTTATTCCTAAACATCTCAGCAAGCCTATGAGTGCAGTAGACATCACCATTGTTTCCTTTTCACAGCCTATAATTTTCTCTATTAACATATTCCAATTAGCCTCAAACCAGCACAGCACTAAGTTACCAGATTAGCTTAAGCAATCCATGACTGTCACTCTTTTTAACTTAAATTGAGCTAAGGATCTCTTGCTCAACTTTCCTGTCCCATTCTAGGAAATAACAACTTCCAGTTGGTGTGCTGATGCATTGCTCGGGGAAGTGATTTCTTTTGCAGTATAAGCTAGAATTAAAAATAACATACGATAGTGCCCAGGCACTTTCCAGCACAACTGGAGACTGGCCTCCAGGAGTGGTGATTTCTCCTTCCCCCATCTTAGCTCAGAAGCAAAACTGGTTTCTTTATAAATTTCTTTTAAACTTTTCTTTTTAATGTGTTTACCATTTGCATTTATTACTGGACAACAGTTCTCAGAGAAGTATGTCTAGAGCTTTAAATAGAATGAGAGAAGGTATCTGAAAGGTACTCTTACTTATAGAGTCCTGTATTGCCCACTTGATTTTTTGCAAAAAATCACATACACAGCCTCTATGTGAGTAATGGACATACTGGCTGAAACTGACTGGATGATCCTTGCGTACACATCACAGACCCAGAACATTCATCTTGAACTTAAATTGCAGAGGGAGTCAGCATGAATACAGTTTTGTTTTCCCATCTCCAACAATATTCTTGCAATGATCTTTTGAAGTTAACTGCTCTTTCTTCCTTGCATTTCCAAAAAGTTGATCTTATTTTATGCTAAGCTATTTAAACATATTTTATCCAGGTACATTTCCAGTGTGATGTATGTGGAAACAGAAACCTGCTTGTGCTTTTTGTGAGGTGGGAGCTGAAGACTTAACATCCCACTGTGCATGAAACTTTTCTTTCCCCCCTACTAGAGGCAATAACATATTAGAGTAAAACGTTCCAGTTTCACAAAAATTAAGCCTTGGGAAGGGAATGTGATAATCTCAAATTAGATTTTATATTAAATCAATTTACTACTAAAATGACAAAGAAGGGTAGCTGGTTATCCTTTTGAGGCTTAAGAAGGATACACATATACAAAAGACACTTGATTCATGGCCAAACATGGTTTATTCAACTAAACAAACAAACAAACAAAAAACCCAAACAAACCCAAGCCTGAATTGTTAAGTGTCAAAATGCATCTGTGTTAATAAAAGAGTTGAACAGTGAGCATTTCTGCCTTAGTCTTGACCCTGCGCCAAATAGCATAAGAAGCAAAATATTTATTTCAGTGGTCACAGAGCTGAACCTGAGGAAAGAGTAACATAAAGGTTGTCAGCAGATTTGCCATGAGAAAAGACTTTTCTGCCTAACAAAGGTAATTTCTTGAACAGATTAATCACATTACCAAATCTGATATACATAAAATAGCTGAAACCAGTAGTTTGTATCTTGTAGAGGTGTAGTCTCATGCTCATTAACCTGAATAGATGCAGAAGGTTTCCAGACTGTATCTTTTCATATGTCTTTCATATAAATCTTGCAGAAATATTGAATCTCATTTGATCTGAATATATTACTTAAAATGAAGGACAACTGGGGACAATGGAGAAAAAAAATGACCCATCTCTGTATTTCAGACAGAAAAGGATCTAATCAGCAATCCTGGAATCAGTACAAAATTAAAGGAAAAAGAACATAAAATAATCATAAATTGTTAAAAATTATACCTTGTAATAGCTCTCAAACTGGAAGGGCAATACTCTACTTGTCTCTATTTCCTCTACCATGAAGATGTGGTTCTAACTGCATCTCATACTGTATGTACATTTATGTCTCTTAAAGGGCTCCCATGACATCTACAAAAAGTCATAAAATACACATTGGGCTAAGCATTCCACGTCTGCTCCACTTCAGAATTTAAGGAAAATGTTTTGTTCATCTTCTGGGTTGATGAAAAGCTCAACATGAGCCTGCAGTGTGTGCGTGCAGCCCAGACAGCCAATCGAGTCCTAGGCTGTGTGGCCAGCAGGGCAAGGAAGGTGATTCTGCCCCTTTACTCTGCTCTCATCAGACCCCACCTGGAGTACTGTGTGCAGTTCTGGAGCCCCCAGCACAGGAAGGACATGGAACTGTTGGAGCGAGTCCAGAGGAGGGCCACAAAGATGCTCAGAGGGCTGCAGCAGCTCTCCTATGAGGACAGGCTGAGAGAGTTGGGGCTCTTCAGCCTGGAGAAGAGAAGGCTTCGAGGGGACCTTATAATAGCCTTCCAGTATCTGAAGGGGGCCTACAGGAAGGCTGGGGAGGGACTATTGACAAGGTCTTGCAATGATAGGACTAGGGGCAATGGGTTTAAAGTGGCAGAGAGGAGATTTAGACAACATGTTAGGAGGAAGTTCTTTACAGTGAGGGCGGTGAGGCACTGGATGTGCTGGTTTAAGGCTAATTGGAATATTTTAATAGAGAGAATTATATTATAGGCTGTGAAAAGGAAACAATGGTGATGCTTACTTCACTCATAGGCTTCCTCAGATGTTTAGGAATAAGAACTCAAAATAAAGATAAGTCAGTTGGGCTTGTCGTCTCAGGCTGTCTAGCAGCTTCTGGCTTCTCTGCTGATTAATTTCACTAACCACTTTTTCTTCTAACCCCTCCCAGCCAATCCTCCAAAATTCACCTTCGTGTGGGTCAGACCTTGGGGTAAGGTATAGGGGTGGGGAGAAGGTGGAAGGGTGGTTGGGAGGCCCTCCTGGGGTCTCTGATTTCTGGGAGGGGTGTTGTGTTTCTGTATTACCTTTAACTTGTATATTTATGTAAATACTCCTGTATATAGTGTATATATCTGCTTGTATATTGTGCTAAGCTGTAAATATAGCTTCAGTCCTTAACTTCCAGCTCAAAGATCACATTGGGTGATTCTGTGCTCCACAACCTCCTTGGAGGTGTTCAGGACCAGGTTGGATGAGGCCTTGAGCGACCTGTTCTAGTGGGAGGTGTCCCTGCCTATGGCAGGGGGTTGGAACCAGATGAGCTTTGAGGTCCCTTCCAACCTAACCCATTAAAAAACAAAAACAAAAACAAACAAAAAACAAAGCAAAACAAAAAAAAAAACCAACAAACCCCACCTCTCTAAACTTCCAATCAGTGTGCACTATCCTCGGTCTTACTCTTGGAAAGGGATAAGAGTCACTTCTGTCCTCCAGTCCCAGACAGCTTGTGGCCTCAAATGGGACAGTCCTGTTCCAGCAATCTCAAGACTCCTTGGCTCTCTGAATTCTTCAAAATTTCCCTGTCACTTTAGATTCCCTTGGAGATATCTTCAGATAACTCTTCATGTTCTCTGATCACTTTGAGAGTTGGATTTTCTAAGATTTATTGCCCTGAACTGCAAAATTTGCTCCCTATATTGATGCTATGTAAAACAACTGGAATGTTTATGTATTTTACAGCATTTTTGATTGCAATAATTTTTCATTCCTGCAAATTTTCCACCACGCTACATAAAATATAACCTGGGAATAACATCATTGATTAATGACATTTCAGAGGTTTTCACATTAACTTGGTAACAATTTAACTCGAACAATTTATCCATGCATTTGCAAGTTAGGCCAAAATTGATTTTGTAACCAAATACTAAAATGTTTATATTTTAAGCAACTTGAATTTTGCCTTTACACAAAACACTGTTCCACTCACTCCCAAGGCTCAGACTGGAAAACTACAGCTGAAGGTTTTTAACACTGCAGAGGTTGTACACCTTCAAATTTTACACTTTCTGGTTTAATCTACTTAATTTTCCACTTTCTTTCAGCTGGCAAATCAAACGTTCATACCATGACACCTATCACGTCTCCAACTTCTCGACCCTATGTGCTAGATGGTCAGGCCACAGACTCATAGAATCATTTAGGCTGGAAAAGATCTTTTAAGATCATCAAGTCCAACCATTAATCTAACATCACCTATGTGCCTGAGCATCACATCTATATATATTTAAATAGCTCCAGGGATGACAATTCAACCACTTCCCTGTGCAGCCTGTTCCAGTTCTTGATAACCCTTTCAGTGAAGATTTTTTTCCTAATATCCAACCTAAATCTCCCCTGGCACAATTTGAGGACATTTCTTCTCATCTCATCACTTAGTACTTGGAAGAATAGGCCAATACTCACCTTGCAGCTCTCCTAGTTGTAGAGAGTGAGAAGGTCTCCTCTCAGCCTCCTTTTCTCCAGAGTAAACAACTTCAGTTTCCTCAGCAAATCCTTACAGGACTTGTATTCCAGACCCTCTACCAGCTTTGTGAGTCTTCTTTGGACCCTCTCCAGAACTTCAATGTCTTTGTTGCAGTGAGGGGCCCAAAACTGAACACAGTATTTGAGGCGTGGCTTCACCACTGCTGAGTACATGGAGACAATCATTTCCTTGGTCCTGCTGGCCACATTATTCCTGACACAGGCTAGGGTGCTGTTTGCCTTCTGGGCCACCTGAGCACACTGCTGGTTCATGTTTGATTAGCCATCAACCAGAAACCCTAGGTCCTTTTCCCCTAAGCAGCTTTCCAGCCACTCTTCCCCAAGCATGTAGCATTGCGTGATGGTGTTGTGACCCAAATGCAGGACTCAGCACATGGCCTTCTTGAATCTCATCCAATAGATCATCGACCTGGCCCATTGACCCAGCCTGTCCAGATCCCTCTGCAGAGTCTTGCTCTCTTTGAGCAGATCAACACTCATACCCAGTTTGGTGTTCTCTGCAAACTTACTGTCATGGATTGAGTTGAATCTGCTGCTGTTATTCATCCCATGCTGCAGTCATGCCAGCTTCAAAAAATGAAAAGACTAAATGGAGCAAAGTATGATGAGGCTTGAGGTTGGGATTGCAGCATGGGGGGGTGTCCTGGTGGCGGCTGCGGTGTTCGAGGGTCGTGGGGGTTGCCTCTTTTCTGCAGGGATGGCAGCACAGTGTGTGGGAGTTGGCTAGCTGCTGAGTTAGGTTTTCTGTTTTATGCTGGTTTTCTCCTGTATTTCACTCTACTTCTTTTGCAAATAAGCTAAGCTAAGCTAATCATGCATTGTATTATTACATTAATTAGATTATTAGTTAGGGTAACTACGCATTGTGATTATATGTTATATTAAACTTTCTCTTATCTATCTTACATTATATTAAACTTTATCTTATCTTTTTGTCTCAACCCTGAGTTTTGTGTGTTGCTCTTCCCCTCACTATTTTTGTTGGGGGAGCAGACAGGTTAGCCCTTGTGCTAAACCATTACATGTATTGACAATGCACTAGTCCATGTCATTATCTTTAATCTCCAGGAAAAGCAAGAATATTTTATTGGAGGTGTCAAGAAACAGTGCTTTGACCTTTCTTAAATTCAACTCAGTTTAAAATCAGATAGATTCAGAATGAAAACAGGAACGATAATGATACATTGTCAAAAGAACCTGGATACTGTTAGTCCTGAGAAGCCAAATAGAGACAGGACTTCTACATCCTGTATGTCCCTGCAAACTCAAAACTGTGATCCAGGAATGCCTCTTTGCACATTACAGAAATGTTGATTGAAAGGCACCTCCAGAGATCTCTAGACCAATCTCTTGCTTGAAGAAGAATTATCATAGCACTAAATCACATTAGCTGTGGTTTTGTCTGGCTTTGTCAAGCATCCTGAGATATCCAGTCCTTCAGGCTTAACCCACAGGGTTATCATTACCCCCACCCCATGCTGTCATGATGACTTTCTATTAACTTTAATGCAGTACTAGCAAAATTTCTCATCTTCTCTCATCACTGGAATAGCATCTAACATGTAGGAGGAAAGTCCTGGCTTCTGACAACAGCCCAAGAGCAAGTTGCATCAGAGAATACAAATCACTACATAGCAAAATTAAGTTCTTTCATCCCATTATGATTCAGCATGCCTTGCAATGACTTAGAAATATAATCAGAGCTTCAATATGAAGGATGCAAATTGCACCCATACAGGTCATCCCTCTAGCCTAGAGATTAGAGAAATCTTAGGGACATCTAAAACATAGATTTGGGTTCTGCCAAGCTGAGGGACTCATTTGTTAAATTAATACTCTGTATACCTCTTATATGGAAGCAGCAGTTTGAGTCATTGAAAAAATAGATATTTATAACTTTCCTTATAAATTTCCTTAACTTTCAGCAGAAGAGTTTGCATCCCACAGAAACGAACATGTCTGGCTGTAATCCCACAGGCAGAGGGTAGCAGTAAAAGGTCAGTTCCTGAGCACAGTAATGTTAGTTGCCAGATTGTGGGACGTAACCTTACTCAGTCTAAGGGGCTTTTAAAATATCCCATTCATCAGATGCCCTGTTCACCCAGTGCACTCTAAGACAAGTTTTAGCATATTGTCCAGAGTCCAGGAATCCACTTGAAAGAGAGATCCCTGGAGATCAAACCCTACTGCACCTGAAGTTTTGGTTTTTGTTGTGGTTTGTTTTTTTGTTTTTTTTTTTTTAATAGATCTGGATCTAGATCTCCTTTAAAATGGGGATTTAACAATTCTGGAGAATAATATTTAAAGTCAATAAACTACCACAGCTTAAAAATAATTTCAGCTGACACCATTCTGTTCATGACAAATAAGTAAAGAAGCTTATTTCATTGAAAAATAAAACAATGAACAAGGATCACATTAAGTCACATCACCTCATGCTCGTTGCAGGCCAAGAACAGACTCCTGAATGGCTGGCAAGGTTCTGTTGATGTGTAGTGATTTATTAAACCATGGTTATATGACTTGGCTGCCTAGGTATCTCAGGGCACAGATACAGAGTCCTTTCAGAAAACTGAACTTGAGGCCCCAAATCAGTTTTCAAGAGCTACAAAATCAATGGAAAATATGTTCAGGATATCCTAAAGCAGAATTATGATGGGAAGTTCTCACATATTGTTAAACTTATAGTAAGTAATAACAACACACATCCTTTCTAGCTCTTGTAATAGAGAATGAAATATTATTAACATTAAATACAATATTACATTAGTCGAATTAGGTTGAGACTTGAGGTTATTTTCATCCATTTAGGCAGGTGCAAATGGTATGGGACGTGAGGAGTTAAAGAGAAACGTTCCTTAAATCCGGAGCTGTTCATTTGAAAGTCACTTATACTCTTGGGCACAATATCTTCTGCAAAACTGAACCTGGCACAAAGTAACAGAGTAAAATGTTAGTAATAAATTTCTTTCCTTTTTCAAGATCCCTGCCAGAAATATCAATTCATCAGCCAACAGTGAACTACTGCAGACTTTAAAAAGCAAGAACTTGCCAATCCTGCCATCTACTGGAAAAATCCTACAACTGAGTTTCCCCTCTAAGATTGGCACCAGATCCATCAGCATACACAATCCCTGGGGAAAAGAAAGTGTTGCTAGATGTCCCATGGCAGAAATCTGCTTTTCTAGTAGAGAGGTTCATCGATAACACTATCTGCAGGAACAGGAATGCACAACAGCTGTTTGCAATTTATCTATCATCAGCAATCCACATCCTAAAGTTCTCACTGAGTTTTATCCACTCTCCCACTGGTTTTGGTAATAATTTGCCTGACTAAAGAAAGAATGGAAAATGAGCTAATGCCTCACATAGCTAGTAGTCAGTTTAGGAACTAAATATACCATTACAAACTGTGCTTAGAAGCAAAATGCTAAACATATAATCTCTATGCATTTGTCTTCCTTCCTACATAAACCTGATAATCACATGATTTCAACTGAAAAACTTCTTCCAATAGACAAGTGTTATATGAAGATAAAACAGCTTGGAAAGCAGCTTATTTGTAGTTATTTACAGAATCACAGAATGTGAGAGGTTGGAGGGGACCTCCAGAGATCATTGAATCCAACCCCCTTGCCAAAAGCACGCTCCCCTAGGGTAGTCCACATAGGAATGCAACCAAGTGAGTTTTGAAAGCCTCCAGAGAAGGAGACTCTATAATCCCCCTGGGCAGCCTGTTCTAATGCTCTGTCATCCTCACTGTAAAGAAGTTTCTTCTCATGTTGAGGTGAAACCTTCTATGTTTAAGTTTGTATCCATTGTTCTTTGTCATATNGGTCTTTCTCTATGGAGCTGCTTTCAAGCAGGGCAATACCCAACCTGTACTGGTGCCTGTTGTTATTCCTCCCCAGATGGAGAGCCCTGGGCTTGTCCTTATTGAAGTTCATGAGGTTTGCCTTCACCCATCTCTCAGCCTGTCCAGATCTCATTGGATGGCAGCACAGCCTGACTGGCTGTCAGCTACCCCCACCCCACACTCTGCAGTTTTCTATCATCAGCAAACTTGCTGCGAGTACACTCAATCCCCTCATCCAGGTAATTGAACAAAATTTGGCCCAGTACTGATCCCTGGGGAACACCACTGGCCACAGGCCTCCAAGTTGACTCTGTGCCACTGATCACAACCCTCTGAACTCTGTTGTCGAGACAGTTTTCAATCCATGTCACGGACCAGCCACATATGCCACATCTCCTGAATTTATCTATGAGGATATTGTGTATGACAGTATCAAAAGCCTTGCTGAAGACAAGGTATATAACATCCACAGCCCTTCCTTTGTCTAACCATTTGGTTGTAGTTTCATAGAAGGCTATCAGATTAGTCAAGCAAGATCTCCCCCTGGTAAATCCATGTTGGCTACTCCTGATAAGTCTCTTCTATGCAGTTAGAGATGGCCTCCGGAATGAGCTTCTCCATCACCTTCCCAGGGATGGAGGTGAGGCTGACTGGTCTGTAGTTGCCTGGGTCTTCCTTCTTGCCTTTTTTGAAGACTGGAGTGACATTCACTTTCTTCCAGTCGTCAGGCACCTCTCCTGTTCTCCATGACTGTTCACGAATGACGGAGAGAGGCTCAGCAACAGCACCAGCCAGCGTGCTCAGCACTTGTGGATGCACCCCATCGGGGCCCATGGATTTGCGTGTTTTCAGTTGGCACAAGAGATCTCTAACCCAGGCCTGACTGACTAGTGGAGTTTCTCCTTCTGTTTCTGCTCCCTTGCTTCCAGAGTCTGGGGTTCCAGAGGGCTGGTCTTATCAGTAAAGACTGAGGCAGAGAAGGCATCCAGGAACTCTACCATCTCTGCATCCTCTATTACCATATCTCCCATATCATTCAGCAGTGGACCCACCTATTCCCTGTTCTTCATTTTGTCATTGACATATTTGAAAAGCTCTTCTGTTTTTTTTAANCAGGCAACCAGCACCAGAACAAGAGGACACAGTCTCAAGCTGTGCCAGGGGAAGTTTAGGCTCGAGGTGAGGAGAAAGTTCTTCACTGAGAGAGTCATTCGCTACTGGAATGGGCTGCCCAGGGAGGTGGTGGAGTCACTGTCCCTGGAGGTGTTCAAGGCACGTTTGGACGTGGCACTTGGTGCCATGGTCTAGTCTCGAGGTCTGTGGTAATGGTTTGGACTTGATGATCTTTGAGGTCTCTTCCAACCTTGCTTATACTGTGATACTGTGTGATACTGTGATATTACTGTGCACCACCAAAAAGAGATTGTCTCCCTCCTCTTGACACCCAACCCTCAGATATTTATAGACATTGATGAAATTCCCTTTCAGTCTTCTCTCCAGAATAAACAGCCCCAGGTCTCTCAGCCTCTTTTAATAGGGGAGATGCTCAAGTCTCCTAATCATTCTTGCAGCTCTCTGTTGGACTCTCTCCAGCAAATCCCTGTCTGTCTTGAATTGGGGAACCCAAAACTGAATGCAGTACTCAAGATGAAGTCTCACCAGGGCAGAGTAGAGGGGGAGAAGAACCTCCCTAGACCTACTGGAAACACTTGATGCGCCCCAGGATGCCATTGGCCCTCTTGGCCATAAGGGCACACTGCTGGCCCATGCAGAACTTGCTGTCCACCAGGACTCCAAGGTCTTTCTCTATGGAGCTGCTTTCAAGCAGGGCAATACCCAACCTGTACTGGTGCCTGTTGTTATTCCTCCCCAGATGGAGAGCCCTGGGCTTGTCCTTATTGAAGTTCATGAGGTTTGCCTTCACCCATCTCTCAGCCTGTCCAGATCTCATTGGATGGCAGCACAGCCTGACTGGCTGTCAGCTACCCCCACCCCACACTCTGCAGTTTTCTATCATCAGCAAACTTGCTGCGAGTACACTCAATCCCCTCATCCAGGTAATTGAACAAAATTTGGCCCAGTACTGATCCCTGGGGAACACCACTGGCCACAGGCCTCCAAGTTGACTCTGTGCCACTGATCACAACCCTCTGAACTCTGTTGTCGAGACAGTTTTCAATCCATGTCACGGACCAGCCACATATGCCACATCTCCTGAATTTATCTATGAGGATATTGTGTATGACAGTATCAAAAGCCTTGCTGAAGACAAGGTATATAACATCCACAGCCCTTCCTTTGTCTAACCATTTGGTTGTAGTTTCATAGAAGGCTATCAGATTAGTCAAGCAAGATCTCCCCCTGGTAAATCCATGTTGGCTACTCCTGATAAGTCTCTTCTATGCAGTTAGAGATGGCCTCCGGAATGAGCTTCTCCATCACCTTCCCAGGGATGGAGGTGAGGCTGACTGGTCTGTAGTTGCCTGGGTCTTCCTTCTTGCCTTTTTTGAAGACTGGAGTGACATTCACTTTCTTCCAGTCGTCAGGCACCTCTCCTGTTCTCCATGACTGTTCACGAATGACGGAGAGAGGCTCAGCAACAGCACCAGCCAGCGTGCTCAGCACTTGTGGATGCACCCCATCGGGGCCCATGGATTTGCGTGTTTTCAGTTGGCACAAGAGATCTCTAACCCAGGCCTGACTGACTAGTGGAGTTTCTCCTTCTGTTTCTGCTCCCTTGCTTCCAGAGTCTGGGGTTCCAGAGGGCTGGTCTTATCAGTAAAGACTGAGGCAGAGAAGGCATCCAGGAACTCTACCATCTCTGCATCCTCTATTACCATATCTCCCATATCATTCAGCAGTGGACCCACCTATTCCCTGTTCTTCATTTTGTCATTGACATATTTGAAAAGCTCTTCTGTTTTTTTTAACCTCCCTAGCAAGACTTCATTCCAAGAGGGCCTTGGCCTTTCTTGTCACTCCTCTACATTCTCTGGTAATATTTCTATAATCCTCCCAATTGATCAGACCTTTTTTCTGCCTATTGTAAGCCTCTTTTTTCTTTTTTATTTTTTTCAAGAGCTCCCCGCTCATCCATGCAGCTCTTCTGCCTCCCCTACTTGATTATTTTTTTTCAAGGGAATACATTTTTCTTGAGCTTGGAGGAGGTAATGTTTGAATATTAACAAGCTGTCTTGGGCCTCCCTTCCTTCTAGAGCCTTAGTCCACTGGATACTTCTAAATAGAGTTTTGAAAAGGGCAAAGTTAGCCCTTTTAAAGTCCGAGGTTGATATTTTACTTATCACCCTGCTTCTTTGACTAGTGATATTAAATTCTAACATGTCATGGTCACTACAGGCAAGATTGTCCCCAAATTTAACATCTAGAACCAGTCCTTCTTTGTTTGCTAATACAAGGTCCAGCATTATGCTTCTCCTTGCTGGTTCTTCTACTACCTGCAGCAGGAAGTTGTCATCAGTGCATTGCAGGAACCTTTCAGACTGTTGATGCTTGGCTGTGTGATCTTTCTACTAATACTAGAGTGAAGTCACACGTGAGCATCAGGGCATTTGATCTTGAGGCTACTTCCAGT
>WBNM01014750.1:487-10702 GCA_013399055.1 Ramphastos sulfuratus | reverse complement strand
TCTACCAAAGTCTGTTTTCCATTTGTTAGGTTCAGGTTAGCACTGTTCCTCTCAGTTGCTTTTTGTGTGTTTTACCCTCTGCAACAGAATTTTAGACAACAGATAAGTGCAGATAAATGGCAAGTCAAACAATCTGTAATTGTTATGAATGTAATTAAAAGATGTTTCTCTTCAGTTTTTGTTGTTGACAGCAGCTATGGAAAAGCAACCTGGAGCTAGTAAGTACTGTAGGATTTATATTGATTGTGATAGGTTTTGGTTATTGGTTTGTTTTTTTTTTTTAATTTTGGAATAGAAAGAAGTCCTTTTTGAGGTGTCTTTCTCCATTAGCTATCACAAGTCACAGGACTAGACTAGACAGATAAATTTTAGGCATGCCAAAATTCAAGGAGATGAAATGTGTACGAGCTAATTCTCTTCACAAGCTACACTGTGGCTTTATGCTAGAATGACTGAGAGATACCCTTTCCAGACCATATGATGCCATGATTGCACCAGCTGGAACAAATATCTGCAGTGGTATCAAAAAGATGCCATGGGTTTCAATCGTGGATCTGAAAACATTTTAATGGCATGCATCACACATTGAGCGGGGCTGACGTTTGCTTATAAATACTGCTTTTAGGCTGTTGGCAGCATTATGGGAATATACTGAATATTGACACATCTGGAGCTTCAGCAGCAACTGCAACACCAGAAGGCCTGAACTATGCAGGTAGGCACTAATTCAGTTGCTATCCCTCCTTACATCCATACACAAGTTCACGACTGGGAAGAATCTTGGTCTCTGGCTGTTAGTTATTGCCACATGAGCAGATTTTTCCACAGCCAGCAAAGATCCTACCTGGTCACATAAGATTATGTTGGAAATTAAGATTATGTTGTCTTTCACATTATATTCAAGACCTTCACAGAGAAAACACAAGGTCTGCCGGGTGCATCCAGCCTCTGCCATTCAAGTCTGTTTTTCTTTCTCCCTTAAGAGAGTTTCCCTCATGACCTAGGTTTCTGAACATTTCCCCATCATAGTCTAAATTAAAAGGAACTAAACTCAGGATTAATCCACTCAAAGGTTTAGATTTAAAATGAGAAGACCTGCCTTTTAGTCTTCATGCTACAGAACTGCCCTCTCTATTAGAAAACACATCTATCATCTATATATTGGTTTCTAGAGCACTTACTCTTCAGCAAAATTGGTCAATTCCATCATTGCTTGTCTCTAACTGCATTCAGAAGGATTAAAAATGTCAGTCTGGTCATATTGGCTGTTAAAACAACTTGTTTCTGATTTTTAAAATGAAAGGGAAAGTAATGCATCTTGTGTCATAGGAGTTCGTGCCTCAGAGAAGATAGCAGAAAGAGATTTGAAGAACATGGAAAAATACCAGGCCAGGATTACAGAAGTTGGTCATAATAAATGCGTTGATCCAGCTGTCATTGCTGCTATTATCTCTCGGGAGTCACATGCTGGTAAAGTCCTCGATGGTGGCTGGGGTGACCAAGGAAAGGCATTCGGCTTAATGCAGGTATGGTCCACCTTCTTAAAAACACAAACCTCATCTCTCTTTTTAAGTGGAAAGCCAGAAAAGCAACAGGGGCCTCATTGAAAGGCAACTCTCTAAACATTTTCAGACAACTCTTTGGCCAGAATAAAGGCAACAGTTACCTGGCTGTCAGTTACCAGGATCCCTAATGAGTGCCAGGGCATGAGCAGACTGCTTTTTCACTGTGAAACTGCTGCTTGCTTCCCAGTGCTCTCTTGAGAATGAAGAAATTGTTTTTATCTCATACTTTAGATAATAAAACTTATTTCAATAAGCACTTTTAAAAAACTAGGCATGGAGATCTGTACGCTGCAGCAATATACAGCCAGGTTAATTACTCTTTATGCACCACAGAGGCCTGGGTAGTGGAGGGATCTTGCTTCATTATTCATGCCTACATTCACGCATCACTTGTTTGCCAAGCTGTACACTTAGCTGCTCGATCCCTAAATACTAGCTGCATGCACTGGCAAACGTTTCTGTAACAGTTCCATCCCCCTCAGACCGGCACTTTACTACCACATGGAGGACAAGGAGGAGGGGAAGAATGGAGAACAGAAAAAAGAGCAGAACTGGGGCAGAGAACAAGGGGAGATCCCCGAAGGAAACAGGGATATTCCCACCCTTGGTGCCTCTGGGGAAGGGAGGAGCAGTCATCTTGAAGCTGAAAAATCTTACATTGCAGTAAGCCTGCCTTATCTGCCCTGTCACCTTTACAGCAGCAGCTGTGATGTGTTTTAAAAGCTCTGATAGAGAAGGTGGTGAGGCAGGCATTCCTCTTTAGTGCCTTCTATGCATGCACCTGCTGTCCACACTTGTGCCTGGAGCTAAGTCTGCTTCCTGTCTATACAACTGGAAAAGAAGTAAATTATGGGATTAAAGATCAAAGTTAACACAAGCAGTCTGTAAGCAATGAGAAGCTCTGGATAAATAGTGGGCTTTCTGGCGTGCTGACACAGCTGTCTCACTTTCAGGTTGACAAACGGTACCATGAGCCTGTTGGGTCATGGGACAGTAAAGATCATTTAACACAAGGCACAGAGATTTTCAAGAATATGTTAGAGCAAATGGAGAAGAAATTCCCGACATGGACAAAGGAACAGCAGCTTAAAGGTAGACTTTTGTCCGCTTTAAGATGTTAACTTTAAAACTTTTCACACACACAAACCACTGTAAAACCGAGCACTCTAGAAAACAAAACACGTTACAGTCCCTTTGTTCATTTTATTGAGATGCAGAACAGTATTCCTTGACACTCACTAAAAGGAATAGAGGAGTGAGAGGTGGTTAGCTTTCAGGCAAGCATTGGAAAAACCTGACAAATATAATGACATTTTTCAATTGCAAAGAGCAAGGGATGTTTTTTTTCCCCACCTCTCAATTTCATTTGTTTTGTGTTTCTCTACACACCTATAAAAACTTACTATCCTGTCAAATTTGAAGAGGGAACACAGTAATTTGAAAAATGTATGGTCCTCTCTGAAAGAAACATGGTTATATTCTTGAGCACTGATTACAGCTGTAGCTGTCAAATCTGGATCCCTTTATTCCTACTACAATACAAATATGTCTGAGGGTATTCACGCAGGCAGATATGAAGGAATATGCAAAAAATGAAACATGCAACCGAAGCTATTGCATTAGCAAAATATAGCAAGGGAAAAATGATCACCAAGTCTGGGCATAAAGGATGAAGGTATGATTTCTTCAGGAAGTTGAAACACAAAAGAAATATCTCAGTGGCAAAAATAGCTGGAAATGGCAATGCAATGCTGGTGAAATGAGAACTGAAAACTGAAACAACACATTTTAGTTGTGATTTTTGATCATTTGCTTAGTTACTGACAAAGTATCACCACTGTTTATGTGTTTCTTTCCCTCTCACTTCAGGTGCAATTTCAGCCTATAATGCAGGACCTGGAAATGTCCAGAGCTATGACAGAATGGATATTGGCACAACGCACAATGACTATGCCAATGATGTGATTGCAAGAGCCAAGTTTTTTAAGAGAAATGGATACTGACATATCTGAGTTATTTTTAGAGTTAAGTCACTGACTGCATACTTTGCTTCTAATTAAAAAAAAAAAAAAAAAAAAATCCTGGGTTTCTTCCCTGGAAAAGGTGACAACAGGGGAGAGCAATGAAGCCGGAAACAAGTGCAAGATTCCAATGTTTTTGTTTTTTTTTCCCAGCCAAGGCTTTAAAAAATCACTTCAAAAGGTAGCACCACTAATAATCCAAACTGTAATATATCTTTTGCCATTTATTTGTTATTTCATGAGAGTATTCAAGCAGAGTTCTGATCTGTGCTTGCAGTTTTTTAAGCAGCAGATTAATGCCATAAGAAAGTTATAACACTGCTTAAGAAGATTTTATCTGCCTTAGAAATTATCTGCCAATACAGGTATCTAACAGCAGAACAAAACTGGCTAACAAATTGTCATTCTGGAGTATTTTCTAGAAATATTGCATATGTTTCATCTACCAGAAGAGGAATCACAGAGTATCACATCCTTTCAGAATAATTACTCTTAACTTTGGTGATGTGATCTCAAAGTGGGTGTTTCCTTGTGACAGGATCAAAAATACTGAGCTACCCTTAGATATTTTTTTTTCCTGCCCTTGATCATTCATTTAGCCTCTATGCAAACAACCTGTAAAACTCAAGATGCTGTATTGAATACTTGTATTGAATACTTGTATTGAAGGTGTATATTAGCTTCAGTGCAGGATCTGGAGTAAGAATATGCACATTCTATCTTGTATTTAAAATGCCATGTAGTTTATGAAATCTGCTGCAAGCTTATGCACAATAAACAGATTCTTTTAATCGATCACATAACAAAGCTTTTGGAGAGCCTTAGCTTCAGAGTTGTTGGGTCTACTCAGCCATTTTGAAACACAGGGGAGAAAAGCAAATGGCTTAGAGTGGTTAAACACCCCCACCCCAACCCCCAAGTGTATCACTAGGGGCTAAAGGAGAAATAAAGAGCATGGGAGGGCTGTTTGTTTTAGTTATGGTGCATTTCTTACAGCTAGTATTTTGTATCTGTGATTAAAAATATCCTTATGCTATGATTAAAATTGTATTGACCTACTAACACTGCACTATTACCAAATATGAAACTGTAAGTGAACCTGCAACACAGCAGTAGCATGGGAATATATTCTTAAACCAGTGTTTTTCTACATTGCTACAACATATTACACCAAAGATTTGAGTGTACTTTAAATGCTGCAGCCCACAGACATGGCAAATGATTCCTGTCCAAGGAAGCTCAGTGTGAGCCAGCTCTGTACCCAAGCAGCAAAGGCGTCCAAGAGTGCCCTGGGCCATATGAACGGAAACACAGCTTGACTAAAGGAGGGAATTACACACTTCTACTAAGCATTTGTTAGACCACATCTAGACTAGTGTCCAATTCTGGGCCCATTTATACAGGAAAGACCGATTAAATAAAGCAAGATCAGCAGAGAGCGACCAAAGCAGTG
This sequence comes from Ramphastos sulfuratus, assembly GCA_013399055.1. Lineage (NCBI taxonomy): Eukaryota > Metazoa > Chordata > Aves > Piciformes > Ramphastidae > Ramphastos > Ramphastos sulfuratus. The sequence goes on along the minus strand of WBNM01014750.1, from coordinate 5,663 downwards.
GCTACACCATGGGCAGTGAAATACTGGGACAGGTTACTCAGACATGTAGTGGAGGTCCCATCTTGTAGACATTTAAGGTCAAACTTCATGGGGTCCTGAGCAATCTGATCTAGTTAAAGACGTCCCTGCTTACTGCAAGGGAGTTGGATAAGGCAACCTTTGAGGATCTCTCCAACCAGGTGCAGTTCTATGAGAAGGCTTCAGGTGGAAGTAACAGCAGCCCAGCAGTAGCTACTTGTGAGGGATAATTGAGCAGATAGAGTCAGGCTGGCTCCTTCCAGTAGTGAAAAGTGGAAAGAGAAGTGGCAACAGGCATAAGTTGTGAGAGGTTCAGACTCCATGCAAAATTGTATTCTGCACATAACGTCTCCCAGTGAGGACAGCTAGGCAGCAGACCAGGAGAGGCTGAGCTGTCTCAGTCATCAGACTCTTTCAAGACAAGGCTGGACAAAGTCCTGAGTAACCTGATCTGGCCTCAGTGCTGACTCCACATTGAGTAGAAATTTGGACTAGAGACCTGGTAGATATCTTCCAGTCTGAATTTTGCTATCATCTTAGGTCAACCTATTTGTTCCTTGGACAAAAAGGCAGCATCTCTTACCTGTGCTTCATGAAGATTTACACAAAGCATTTACAATGCTCTGTTAACAAAAGGTTGTGGACACACCCTGTGTTTGTGCACTGTTGGCTGAGATTTTAGACTTGTGAGCAAATCTTTATAGAGAACATATACGGAGAAGGTTTTGAGACAGTAAATTGAGTGCACGAGTCATGACCTAGATTGAAACACCATTTCAGAAACACCCAAATTTACCTATGTATTGAAAATGTTAAGAAACTACAATTTCCTTTTTCATTAGGCCTGCCAACTTGTCAAAGACAGCAGTAAACATCTCTTGTAGTGGGTCTTAACCAGAAATAACAAGCGCTATCTAAAACATTTTGCCTTCTTTGTATTTGGGGAACATTTATTAGCTCTACTCTAACTTAGAGCACGGTACCAAGCAAGCTTGTTCATTAAAGCAATTTTTCCAGTTCACACTACACAGATGCACAGCCTTCGAAAGCGTAACGAATGCAAGATCCACATTCATGCACAGCCTGCGTAGAGCAGAACAAGCAGCGCTCCCCCTCTTGGACGTTCACCAGACTGCAGCGCCGTGGACACAAATCCTGAACGTGCTTGGCAAGGCTGAGTGACCCTGGCTTTGGTGGTCTGAGGCAAGCAGCCTGCTACACTTGCATTTGCTATCCCTCAGCAACAACATCCATTTTTCTTAATTCTTCTAGGGTCTAGTACTAGCACCATCTCTTTTAAGCATGTCCTGAACCTTGGATGCACTACAAGTCCTTCAAAAGAGATGAAATTTCAGCTTTACTCAAGTGCCTTCCTGTGAGAATACGGTCACTGCCACGCAGACACGGCAGTTACAACACACAGCAGTGCAAAACACAATGCAAATACTGGGAGGAAGAAGATAGAGAAGAAAATTCAACATTAATTTTTACGTATTTCAGAGTGATACCAGTATTTTTGGTGTCCTTCCAACTACCTCTTTGAGAAACATTTTTTTTCAGCTTAATTTTGCATTTCTGCCTTCAGCTTGTCCACAGCAGCCATTACACTCTCCAATGCTACTGCCCTATCCTTTTGCTCCTGCATACAGCACCTACAGCTTTTATGTCTGTCACTAAGCTGTCTGTCAGTATACTATTTCTGCCTTTGAGCCTTTGCTGGCATTTACTTTTCTTTGGAAGCATGCAGAAAGAATAAACATTAATTTTCAGTGACTGCATCCCTCTGGTTTTCTCACAACATACAGTCATTAAGATTAACTCTGCTACAACATGGTAGAGTCTAGTGTGGGAGTCTAGGGTGTGGGAGAGTCTCACAGTGTGCTAAGCTATGGAATTTATGCTTGCTGGAATGACAACTATGTTATCATTCGATACAGAAGCAGCTTCTTAACTTTGGCCACACTTCTTAAAACTGTAAATAAAAATATGCACATAGCAGTACTGTTCAGGATTCAAGGTGTTATTTTAAAAGCTTGAGGCCTGTAATTACTAATTTGTATCAAAGAAGTACACTTCAGGGTCTCCAGATTTCTGAAGTTTACCATTTTAGAACAGGATAAGCATTACCGTTCATCAACTGCAGCTTTTAAGGCATTATTATTAAACACTCAGGATCAAGAAAGGCATATCGTAAGCTATGGAGGAGGTGAGATGACAGACCGCTAAAGAACAAGGGTGAGATCTGGATAACCAAGGTTAAGTCACTCAACCACCACCCTCAATCAAATGACTCTTGACAGAGAGACAGTTGATTCTCATGTAACTGCTAAACAGGGGGATTTTCAGTTCCAGATCATTCCTTGATGCAGTAGAGGTGAAGTCTTGCACCACAATTGTAAGCTTTTACTGTCAGCTAGGAAATGTCCCCACCATCATTAGTTAGATTTATTCTACTTACTTCTCTCCTTATCTGACTTTATTTATAAAGTTTTCTAATAGATAGACATAAACTGCAGCAATCTAGCCACAAAAATAAAACACAAGGACAGAAAGCCTATCATTCATTTACTATTTCAAGCTAATATTAACATTGAACTTAATACATGTGCTATCTTTCAAGCATCAGTGTCACCTCCACCATTTTTTAACCAGGCAGGATAAGATTCAAGCTTCCATTTCATACACAAACTCTTAACTCAGGATTTAAATTATTATTTTATAAAATATAAATCCAACCATCACAATTATGACTGAATTTTTTTCTGCTCCACAGGTTTCAGACGCGGTTTAATGACAAGCTCTCCCTTGCTTGTAAGAAAGGTGTCCGACATTTCTTCTTCTGTTGGTAATCCATAAGGCAGTTTCAGTGGCTGTATTCTACAAACAAAAGAGTTTGCTTAGTGAAGTCCTACTACTAGAAAAGCATTACATTAAATGTTCCAAATTAAACAAATGGCTAACAAACCTTATCAGATGTTTAACAATCTTCAGTTTGGAATTTACGGAAGGGATGTTTTTGTGCAGAATTGGCTGATGTGCCTATATAAAGAATAGAACAGGTTTTACAAGTACATTGCCAAACCCTAAATCTCTCTTTACTCAAGTTTTCACACTATCAGCAAAAACGTTTGCAAAACATAAGATTTAGACATATATCATGCATCAAGAACATACAGAAAAATATCAAATCAAAACTTGATCAAACTCAGCTTCAGTAAAATGACAAATTCAGTTTTATTCCCATTACATTATCGATACATTCAGATTTCTTCTAGCTGTTAAAAATACTACAAAGGTAAATACAGAAATTTAGGGGTAAGACTTCTTGCCTCAGATCTTAAATTGACCAAGCACATATTTTTCTCTGTAATATAACACTGACTAGATGAATCTTTGCACAACATGCAGTTGGCCCAAGAAATTTAGGTAAACATATCCTTGGCACAAACTCTTGGATTTAGAAGCCTTATTTTGAATTTTATTAGCCTAGCTGCAATATCTGGATAATATGACCCACAGAGAAAACTGAATTCTAAGTATTTACAAATCTGTTTTTATTATTTTAGCAGAATTCTCAAGATTCTTCTTGGGCATGCAAAGAAATACCATGCAGTCATATTCTGAATTACCACTAAAAGAGCATTTGCCATTAACTTTCCTCCCAGCTCTTAAACACATCATCAATTTCTCAATTACATTTATAGCAGCTATAAAGCAATCCAAGTTTGCAACATGCAAAATTGAGATCCTTAAAAACCCCACCACCTTAATTCTACTCTATGTTTCAACATTTCTGGTGTCTATAATAAGTATAAAGAACAACGATCATACTTTATCCAATCCGAGATCATGTATTATCTTCTTTTCCCAATATGGGCGACCAACTACACTTTTTATTCTAGTAATAACATGGATTTTGTGGGGCTGCTCAGGATCACCTCCATACTTTTCATGATCTCCAGGCCGTGGCTGAAATACCTAGAATAAGGAGTTGACAAAAACAGAGCATGTTTTCCTAAATATCTGAAATATTATTGTAGTTAACAAACTATATGAGGGAAGACTTTATTGCTCTCTACAACTACCTGAAAGGAGGTTGTAGTGAGGTGGGTGTCAGTCTCTTCTCCCAAGTAACCAGTGACAGGACGAGAATGGACTCAAATTGTGTCACAGGAGGTTCAGATCAGATGTTAAGGAAAATTTTGTTACTGAAAAAGTTGTCCAGCACTGCAACAGGCTGCCCAATGGTGGAGTCACTGCCCCTGGAGGTATTCGGACAAGGTGTAGACATGGCATTTGAGGACATGGTTTAGTGGGCATGGTGGTATTGAGTTGATGATTGGACTTGATGATCTTGGAGTTCCTTTACAACATTAATAGTTTTATGAAAATAACTCTAAAGACACACTTCATCCTTGGTAAAAGTATTACATGTTCAACTACCTTTCTTTTCAGAAGGTCAAAGCACTAAGTGACCTCAAATTTAGCTTTTATAACATTAAGTGAAACATTTTTATAATGGTTTGTTGACGAACACATTAACTCTCAAGTTTGATCATACAACTGCATAGAATAGAAATACATGGACAACAATCCATACCACCACACTTAATTCACATTGAAGAGCCTCTGAATGCTAAGTTTTTCCACAGGCTTTAAGAATGATTTTAAGGAAAAAAGTCAACTGACAAGAGACAGTATCTTTTAAAAAGTGTGCTGGTTTGAGGCTAATTAGAATATTCTAATGAGAGAAATTAGATCATTGGTTGTAAAAGAATAATAATGATGAAGTCTGTATCATCCGTTGGTTTGCTAAAAGGGGTAAAAAGCCAAAATTTAAAATTTGTCTCTTTGTTCTGGGATGCTTCTTCTCTTTGTCCTTCACTCAGCTCCAATATCTTCCACTAACCTTGGCCAACCAGATAACAATTAAGCTCTGCTGGTTGTTTTGTTTTTGGGGGAGGGGGGCTTTGAGCCCCTTCTGGGCAGTTTCCTTTGTCTGAGAGGGAATTTGGATTTCTGTATTATTTCTAATTTGTATATAGTTATAAATACTTGTACATATATTGTATATATATATATGCTTGTAAATATATCTTTATCTTACTTCCAAGCCATCTGAGCTGGTCTGGTCTATTAAAAGAAAAAAAAAAAAAGG
>WBNM01014749.1:0-29877 GCA_013399055.1 Ramphastos sulfuratus | reverse complement strand
CTGCCCCTCCTAAGTCCATGCTGAATTGTCTTCCCTCACAGGATATTGACAGGGTTACATCAACAGTAATCAATAGGATGTATCGGCAGCTTAAAGAAACTCATAAGGAATGGATAAAAACCTTTGGCCATCCCACAGAGCTAAGTACAGCCATTCCTTGATTGGAAAAGGGCATGGTTTCAGCATGTAAGACTACACTCCAGCTAGTGAAAAGGCAGAATACTGTGTCCTACTGAAATGTAAAAGGGAAGGCATGTAGTAGGATTATCTTCACCTTGCTATTATTATGTGCTTAGGTAGTTAATGGTAACATTCTTGCTACTAGGAGTGACAACAAAAATTTTGTTGTAGCTAATATTCATGAGCGACTCTGGTGGAAGCTGTGGCACTATGAAATGCACCCTGCAAGCACAGATACTGTTTGAGAACCTCATCTGTCTAATTACTTTATCATAGTTCAGGGCATGAGATGACATGTGCTTACCAGATCCTCCATCAGGAAGCTTGGATCTAATTAGGCTAGCATATCTTGACTCCTACCCTTCTGTGATTGCCTTCATCACTTGGTTTGACTTCTCCCCACTGCTAAACTCAATTTGTTTTCAGCTGAACATCAATAACAGGTAAGAGAGTAGCAGACATAATCTACCAATCAGGCTGGGAAAAACCCAGGTCAGTTTTGCTTAGGGATTGCAGCTAAACTTTACAACTGTTAAGTAGACAAAAATGGAAGCTCCTTGGACAGATGACAGAATCACAGAAACATTCTGTTTGGGAAAAAACCCCAGGATCACCAAGTCCAACAGTTAGCCCTACTCTACAAAGTTCACCCTTAAACCACATCCTCGAGTACCACATCCAAACAACTTTTAAACACATCTGGGGTTAGTGACTCAACCACCTCCCTGGGCAGCCCATTCCAGTGCCTGACCACTCTTGCTGGGAAAAAATGTTTCCTAATGTCACAGAATCACAGAAACATCCATGCAGGTTGGAAAAGCCCCTCAGGATCACCAAGTCCAACCTATAACCCTACTCAACAAGATTCACCTTAAACCTTATCCCCAAGCACCACATCCAAATGACCCTTAAACACATCCGGGGTTGGTGACTCAACCGCCTGCCTGGGCAGCTCATTCCAGTGCCTGACCACTCTCTCTGTGGAAAACTTTTCCCTAATGTCCAATCTAAACCTACCCAGTCTCAGCTTGACGCCATTCCCCCTTGTTCTGTTTCCAACTGCCTGTGAGAAGAGCCCAGCAGCAGCCTCTCCACAACATCCTTTCAGGTAGCTGCAGATAGTAATGAGGTCTCACCTCAACCTCCTCTTTTTCAAACTAACCATTCCCAGCTCCCTTAGTCACTCCTTATAAGATTTATTCTCCAGGCCCTTTCTCAGCTTCATTGCCCTCCTCTGCACTCACTCCCACACCTCCACATCCTTCTTGTAATGAGGTGCCCAAAACCAAACACAATACTCAGTAGATGTAGTCTATTGATCTCCTTTGCATCTTCAGGAGAAAATGTGCACCCGAGACTTCCAAGCTTGGTGGAAAATGGCAATAACCAGCCATGTCTCATTTCTCACATATGACATGGACTATGGACATATGACATGTGGACTACTTGCTGGATAAGGAACTGGCTGGATGGTTGCACACAGAGAGTGGTGATCAAGGGCACAATGTCCACCTGGAGACCAGTGCCAAGTGGCATCCCTCAGGGGTCAGTGCTGGCACCAGTGCTGTTNGAGGGTGGTGAGGCACTGGAACAGGTTGCCCAGGGAGGTTGTGGCTGCTCCCTCCCTGGAGGTGTTCAAGGCCAGGTTGGATGAGGCCTTGAGTAACCTGTGCTAGTGGGAGGTGTCCCTGCCTATGGCAGGGGGTTGGAACTAGATGATCCTTGAGGTCTCCTTCCAACCTTACCATTCTATGATTCTGTGACATGAAGGGACTCTTTCTTCAGTGGGATAAAAAAGGGGAGTGTGGCATGGTAATGCTTTGCTTCAGTCACATTTGAAAGTAAGAAATCTGAGGGAAATACATGTGCATGAACACACAAACATTGCTAATACTGGAAAAAAAAACAAACCAAAAAACTTTGGCTTTGGAAATCTTCCTGATTTCATGTAGAAATGCAAAGGCATCAAAGGCTCATCTACATTTCTCCTTCTGAAACGTTTCTCATCTTGAGACAAAATACAATATATATGACTAAAAGCACAGTTCAGAGAGAATGTAGATAAAACATTTATCTTATTCATTACTATTTTTGTGACTTTGTAGCCCACAGAAAAGCAGGATTGTGTTTCTTGCCCTCTTCCTGACAGTGCCACGTAGAAGATGTCTGTTTACAGGTTAGAGGAAGCATAGCTCCAAGCAGATAGTGAAGTAGCCACATTATGAAGCACAGATACATTTCACATGCCCAATCTGTTTAGTCATATGTTATTTTTATACTGAGTTAGAATGAAACCTGTTCTTTAAACCACTGGTGTGCAGTTGCTGTTGCAAATGTGGTAGTATGCTGACAGCACACTTCAAAATATCCCTGAAAAGGAGCTGGATGTAGGGGGAAAGAGTAAGTTAGTAGGCACAGGAAGGTAGAGGATGGTCCAAGAAAAGACTGAGAGCGTTCGTATGTGCTGCACCATAATTTCTTTCATTGTAATGCAGAGGAAACTTGCAGTGCATGGTGTGCTGTGTCTGAGATCTCAGGATGCAATTGCAGCCAATATTAAAACTTCCATCAACTTCATCAGGATGATGATTTTATTGCAAGCCAGATTACAAGACAGAAGTATTTTGAACATAGCGGAACTAAAGACAGCAGAAAATGACATGCCCCTAGCATTAAGCAGCTGGAAGGGATCCCCAGCCACCTCAGAAAACAACAAGGAACAGCCATCTCCCTTTTACATCAATACACATGTGTTAGATGTGTCTTAATTTGAAATGATGGCAAGAAGAAAACTCTCTGGGAAAAATAAATGCCACAGGGCAATAAGAGACATAATCAAAACTTTTAGAACTAAAATCTTGTAATTTTCTTTTTCTTTCTGGTTTCAGAACCCTGTAAATACAGTCTGCCAAACTTCTAGAAATCATTCTGTGTAAGGACAAAAACTTAGTTTCTTTTTCTCTTGCTTAGATATTTGGATTTGATTCATCTCAGGGTAAGATGATTTTCATGATGAGTGATTTTCATCATGAATTTATAGAATGTGGAAAGGAATCACCATAGCCTTTCTAAAACACAACCAACCAACAACAACAAAACAGCCAGCAGGGCAAGGGAGGTGATTCTCCCCCTTTACTCTGCTCTCGTCAGACCCCATCTGGAGTGCTGTGTGCAGTTCTGGAGCCCCCAGCACAGGAAGGACATGGAAGTGTTGGAGTGGGTCCAGAGGAGGGCCACAGAGATGATCAAAGGGCTGGAGCAGCTCTGCTATTNGGGTTGGAACTAGATGATCCTTGAGGTCTCCTTCCAATCTTACCATTCTATGATTCTATGAAAACAAATACATGGAGAAAATAATATTGGGTAGAATTGGTAAAAATTAAAACTGAGGTATTTTCTTCCCTGAAAATAGAAACTATTTTGATGAGAAAACTGAAATATTCCCAGTTTTATTCTGGCTTTTACATTTGTTTTAATACTGGGAATGCAACCAGTGACTGCACTGCTTTCTCTATTTCCCTCACACAAAACAACCTAAAAGCAACTGAGTAAATAGTATAAGGCAATACAGGCAGAAATAGCATCTTATCCATTTGGAATGTGAGCTGAAAATTTGTATTTGCTAAGATTCGATAAAAAAAGGCAGGTCCCATGAAATAATTTGAATGTCCACTGAAGTCTTTGTCTTCTTGTTATTACTCTCATCTCTTTCTATTTCTTGTTTGATTTAGGCTTCCATGTGTCATGGGTGGGTGAGATATATATCTCAGGTATATAATGAAATGCGCATTAGATTATTTGAATTATAATAAATAATGCTTAGGAAAGCTCTGGGAGAGGTTTTTGAAGACATCACTTCCAATCTCTGTGCAGCATCTACCTTGATCCAGCCAAAATTACACAAGTAATTCTCCCTGCTGTTAGATGGGACTAATTGGGTAGACAAATTTTGATTGAATGTTAGGGACAAGTTCCTTACCACAACCCTACGCAACCTGTTGCAGTATTTCACCACTCTCATTGTAAAGAACTTCTTCCATATGTCCAGCCTAAATCTACCCTGCTGCAGTTTAAAACCATAGTCCCTCATCCTATTGCTGATCAGCAGCAATAAGACAAGAAATAACAGCTACAAAATGGAACATAGAAGGTTTCAGTGCAACACGAGGAGAAACTTCTTTAGAGCAAGGGTGACAGAACACTGGAACAGGCTGCCCAGAGAGGTTGTGGAGTCTCCTTCTCTGGAGACTTTCAAAACCCGCCTGGATGCATTCTTGTGTGAACTACCCTATGGGAACCTGCTTTTGGCAGGGGACTTGGACTAGACAACTCTGGAGTTCCCTTCCAAGCTCTAACATTCTGTGATTCTGTGATATCGGGAAGATTCAAAAATTGGGAAGCAAGAAAATGGTGAGAAAAGATTTCTTGATTTACATCTTGTTTCGTGTACATTCAGAAAGAAGAAGAGAGAAGAATGTGAAAATATAGAAGAATTATTTTGCCATAGAAAATGCAGATTTTTGAGGACTTTTTATTTTTTTGTCAGCTAATCAACCATTTTGCTATAAATAGAAAATTGACCTTTGGGGAAAGAGGATGAGATTATGTGGGCTTTTTTAGGGAGGAGGACAAATATGTTAATATTTTGATGAAAGTGTTGCTACTTATGCCATATATCAATCTTTCTCTGGCACAAACCTGTGAAGCCAGTATTTCTTCCAAGCTATGAAGATATGCCCAAAGAAGAATAATGCTGGCGTTAAGTATCAATTTATAAATGAAGATAATCTGAAGTAACACCTCAAATTCAATTGTTCCCACCCAAACAGAAAAGCAAAATTATTAGTAGGAATTACTACATATTGCCAGCTCAAATGATTGGAAGTATAGGAGACCTCAAAAGAGTGAGCAAAATACAAACAGGTTTCTACTTAAGGTTGCAGTTGTGAGGTTTTCCAGATTTGTATTAGCAAGTTCTTGTCTTATAACTATGCAAATTAGAAAATTTTGCTTTTAAAGGAAAATTCATGTTGCATATTACCTGAAATATTACACAAATATCACACTTGTAAGGTGTAATATGTTACCTAGAGAGGGATAGGGCTTGCTATAGATGTAGAGTCTCTCATTAAGAACCTTACCTATCACACATGCCCTGAAAAGGAAACAGCTCTTTTATGTAACTGGTAAAAACTGCTCCCAGATTCATTTCCATGAATGAAAAATGCCTGCTTTGGTATTCATGGCTCACAGAAAATCCTTCAACACAAGCACCTGAAACTGAGGAAGGAACTGGAAGTAATCCAGTCCTTTCAAAAACACGTTTATCTTGGCTGCCGTTCAAAGGTATCAAGAGTCAGACATAGTCCTTGTGTAGGTGGACAACTAATCAGGAAGGAGATGATCTCCTTTGTCATGACAAATGGAGCTCATCATACAAATACCACTGACATGTACAGCAGTTCACTATGTGCACTTGGTCTGACCAGATCTTTTAACAAAGCAGAGTCTCAGCTGGCTTGCAATTGTCATACCTCAGCTGAAGGCCCCTTGGAGTGACAGCAGCACCCTTCACAATCCTGCCTCTGAACTCAGTGATATGATATTAATAATGAGTTATGAATTATGATTATTGATTTATATGTATATTTATTTTCATACGTGGTGCTAAGCTCCTAGCTCAAGGCTTTGCTGATTCATTGTTTCATTTGCTCGATCTACCACGACTCCCGGACCTGCAACAGGAGGAGGAGAGCAAGGGTTATACCGGCCTGGCACGATTTATGCCCTACCAGGACACTCAGCTACTGCAAAGTGTTGCTGAGGTGCCTTGAATGCTTTGTCCAGTTGTAACTTCTATAATTAATTCTTTTTGTGCAACCAGCTGAGCCTGGGACTGCCGCTGACATAAACAAGTGAAATGGGTGCACCTGTGAGCAGTTGGTGGTTTTGTAAGTGATGGTGCATGAGATGGTGCTTTTGAAAATGAATCCTTTGCAAAAATTTGTTTTTTAAACAGTCATAAAGGCTGAACTAAAGGATGGTGTTGAATTTTCATGAGTTTAAATTGGTCATGTTCTGGTTCACCACGGAGATTGTCATGATGAGTTTGCCTTCTATAAGCTGTTCCAGTTCTTGTCTTCATGCTTAGCAGGGAATTTGGAATGCCTGTGGAAGCTTGAGAACCTTGATTAGGAACAGAGTAACATCCACTAAGCATTTTCTCTCCTTTTTCTGCATAGAAGCTGCATATGTGATACGACTGAAATGAGGCAGCCACCAGGGTATGCAAAACATCGCACAGACATAATTCATATTTCATGAGACCCTTCACAGAGAGTGGAATGTTTAAATGGAAAAGTAAGTAATGTGAAATATTTAAGAATCTGCTACATTCCATAAAAGCATTAGCAATGAAGTAAGCAGCTAGTAGACGCTTATCATTCTCCTTGTGCTGTTAAATTACTCTTAAACTATTTAGGTTAGGATAACAATAATGCAGATCACAGAAAGCAAGCAGTGGAATCTAACGATGGAGAAGAATGAGGTAATATCTTCTGAAAAAGAACTTCATTGCTGAGCAAATAATTGCTACTCCTAGATAAAAAGCTAAATAAGCGTATTTTTTACTTAGGAAGCAAAATAGATTGAGAACCATGTCAAAGGATGCAACAGAGATCAAATCTTCTAAAAGACATTGACACTTTTGCTTCTATTTCACTTGGCCTTTTTGCAGAAGGGAGACATGGCAGGTTCTGTGGTGTTTTGAAAACATCCTTATTTTAATTGGAACCTTTGCAGTATCAAAGGGCAAAAAGAATAGCTTAGGATTTAGTAGTAACTTTATCATATTTTCTTCAGCTGATCACCTTTGCGTTGAATCAGTTTTTAAGATCATATCTTTTCTAGCTCAGGATATGATTTAATTTCTTCATTAAACACTTTTAGTATTACCCTACAATATTTGTTGCCCTTCAATAGTCTGTTAGTTACAGGCACCACACGTGTGAGGAAATGTATCAAGCACCTGAAAGTAAGCATTTTAAAAATTATTTAGGTGATGAGGAAAAAGAAGTCAAAAATTAGCCAGTCTGGAGCTAAAGAAATATACTTCTGGCATTTCCAGAGCTTCCATGTATGAAGCACAAGAAATGAAGTAGCTGCAATGTTTGTATGCAATGAGCTGGAGAAGAGGAGACTCAGGGGAGACCTTATTGCTTTCTACAACTACCTGAAAGGAAGTTGTAGCCAGGTGGGGTTGATCTCTTCTGCCAGGCAACCAGTGACAGAACAAGAGGACACAGTCTCAAGCTATGCCAGGGCAGGCTTAGGCTGGATGTTAGGAAGAAATTCTTCACAGAAAGAGTGATTGGCATTGGAGTGGGCTGCCCAGGGAGGTGGTGGAGTCACCATCCCTGGAGGTATTTAAAGGGAGACTGGACGAGGCACTTAGTGCCATGGTTTAGTTAATCGGAAGGTGTTAGGTTGGACTCAATGATCTCAAAAGTTTTTTCCAACTTGATTAATTTTGTGATTCTGTGATTGTATACAGCTCTTCCCAGTTACATTGGGATAGTCACCCTTTGGTTTCTCTTCTACTGTTTGTCTGAAAGCCAGAGGAAATGTCTGATGAAGTGTTAACCAGATTTCATGCTCTCATGAGCTTAGGAAGTCAATGTAGGGATTTCCCAAATGCCAGCTTCTTCCAGAGTTTGAGAACCTTTCTTATTTCCCCAAAGATCTTGCTAAACTTCTTGCAAGAAGAGATATCCTAAGGTGTGGTCATAGGGATTAATAATGCAAACATAAAGACAGACCATCACTTTCTACCATGAGGTAACAGATGAGCATAAAATGCCAATAAATAAAGCTTAGAGAGACCAATTGCTTATCTTCATTCCCTTCAGCCTCTTATTTTTTCTTATTTCTTTGGGGCAGCCACAACTTACTGTGTTTTTCACCATTTTACATTCTACCCTTTTAACAGTATAGTGCAACAATAATGTCTAATTTCTTTCTTATGGCCAGATGCCTTGGTGGAAGGCAATAGGAGGAAAGGAATGAATTAGCTGGCATGAACAGGAATATTTTGGCAGCCTACAGTCAGCCACTTGTTCATTTCTTTTTCATTCCAACACAACTGAAAGGCCTTTGCTGATCAGCCCACAATGAGACTGCAGAGGTGGACCGTGATGGTTTCCACAGACTCTCAAGTCTCCACCTACCCATCTCTTGTTTTATACTGCATCGCAGGACAGCTTTTGGGCTTAGTACCAGTGTATTGTCTGGAGCACTGAGACCTTCTCTGAGGCTGGGCTTACAGACACTAATACTTATACACGCAGAAGAAAAATACTTTCATTTGGACACTTCTATTTTAGGTGAGGTACAAATATCCCAGAAAACTAAAACAATCTTGCCTGGAATGACAGCCCAAAGTCTAGGTGCAGACAGGCAACAACAGGTGAGGACAAACAACAGAATCATAGAATGATAGGGATTGGAAGTGACCTCTGCAGATCATCTAGTCCAACATCCCCTGCTAACTTTCTATCCCATCTCCCAGCTGTCTCCTTTCTTTCTTACCCCTTCCCTCTGTCCCTGCCTTTCTATTTAAGTGGCTACAGTGCATCTCCTCCTTCTTCCCTCCCTCTCTCCCTCCCTCTCACCCTCGCTCTGCTTTCCCTGTTTCCCCAAATCTCACCAACACTAAACCATAACATTTGTAATAGCCTTAATTTTAGCTGTATTTTAACTGTATTTCAACTGCAGATAAAACAACCCAGAGTTATGAGCCCATAGCCAAGATGACTCTGAGAACATTTATATATGCATCATTTGATTTGATTAATCCCTAAATCTAGGCTCATATTTTTAGAAATAATATCTCCACCACATTTATGTCAACATCACAAGGTTACTACCATGGTTACACCAATATTTTATTTGGATTTCTAGAGCCACAGGTTACAGATTATAATGACAGAGAAAAAAAAAACCAACCTGTTTTCATGCAAAAACTCCAATTTCTGTTGGGGCAGTGGAACCTGAGAGTTAATGCAAAGAAAGCCAGAAGAGATGGGAAGAAGTTGTAGGATGGGATGAATATGTATCTACAAGAAAGCTGGGGAGGGACTTTTTAGGATGTCAGGTAGTGATAGGACTAGGGGGAATGGAACAAAGCTAGAAATGGGTAGATTCAGACTGGATGTTAGGAAGAAGTTCTTCACCATGAGAGTGGTGAGAGCCTGGAATGGGTTGCCCAGGGAAGTGGTGGAAACCCCATCCCTAGAGGTGTTTAAGGCCAGGCTGGATGAGTCTTTAGACAGCCTGATCTAGTGTGAGGTGTCCCTGCCCATGGCAGTGGGGTTGGAACTAGATAATCCTTGTGGTCCCTTCCAACCCTGACTGATTCTATGATTCTATCTATTATTGGGATACTCTAAGGTATTGCAAATAAGGAATTTTATAGTTGTTGATCCATAAAAGAGATTTAAAATTTTCTAAATAATTGAAATTGTTTCGGGAGTTTAGAAAATGATAGTGCAGTCATAGAGGTGCAGTATTTAGGTTGAGAGTGGGAAAAAAAAATACAGTTAGAGTTTGTTATTCTGCACTGTAAATTGCCTAAATTGCAACACAATCATTCATAGCACAGAAAAAGTTAGTCTTTATAGGATGTGGGTTCTCTTCTAACAGGCAGAGTGAAAATGAAGAAGCTTGTGCCCAAATCTAAATTATTCCAATATAGCATATGTGTTCCAGGTGACAAATACTTGTGTTTTTCTCAGCAATCAGTAAGAGAAAGATGAGATCTCCTAGGGAAAGAATTGGCAGTTTTGCATAACTCTTTCAAAATCCATGCCTGGGGATTTTTTTTTTTTTTTCCACAAAGAGGACTTTTCCTTCTGATATCAGCAGGGATAACTCTTCCATTAATTCCCCCCAGCAGACCTAACTGAACAAGGCAATACACAAGAAAAATACACCACCAACAAACAGTTAAGCCTATCTGGCACAATGTATGTAGAAAACGCAAAGTTGTCCAGGTCTGCTTTAGAAAGAAAGGTAAAATTTGAAAGATTTATCCTACAGTTGGAAAGGTGAGGCAAATACACCTCATATTTAAGTTCTTCTGACAAATGAAGTATTATTGATCGGGGAAGGAAAGGAGATCACCCTAAAAATGATGGCAGATTTGTCCATCTTTCTCATTAGTTCAGAGATGAGAGTTATCGATGTCTGGCGAAGGATGGCCAAAATGCTCTTGTGGATCAAAGAAATTTTGTCTAAGAATTTTGGAAAATACTTGTGAACTCTGTGGAGGATACTTTAGGAAAAGATCCTCAAGCAAAAAATCAGGATGAATCCTATTTAGCCACTGTGCCACGGAAGGTGAGAATAGCATTCTCTGTGGCTGTTTAGACAAGTTCATATTTCAGGAGCAATGCACATTTCTAGACCATAAACTTTTCCAAAGAGAGAAAAAAAAAATGGGGAGAAAAAATGAAAATCTTTATTCTTTAAAAAAATCTTTATTCTTGCAGCTAGTTTTAGCTGATTGCTAGAGGAGAGCTTTGTTTACTCACAGCGTCAGCTAGTGGCTCTGGAAGAAACTGATTAAAGCACAAGAAAGCAGCATTTGATTTTTTTCTAGAGATTTTTTGAAAGCTGGTGCCATGGGTTTGCATGAGCAAGTGATTTCTGGTAAGAGCAGCCCTGTGGCTGCAGCAGAAGGTTACAGCCTTCCTTTGCTGGGTTGTTTTTTGAGGGGTTAAGATTGTTGGTTTTTTGTTTGTTTGATTTTGGTTTTGTTTGTGTTTTTTGGGGTTTTTTTGTTCGTTGTTTTGTTTTGTTTTGTTGTTTGTTTGTTTGTTTGTTTTTTACCCAGCCCCTCAGTCACTGCTGGGCAAACTTTCCTTTCCAGCCTTTTGATATTTGATCTCTGATTTTAGGCAAGTCATGTAAATCAACAACTCTCTTGTTCAAAGAGATTTTACTTCTTTCCTTTTGTGTCAGTTTCCATAGACTTGTCACAAAATCACAAAATGTCAGGGGCTGGAAGGGACCTTGAAATATCATTAAATCCAACCCCTGCCCTCCCCCCCCCCCCCGCCAGAGCAGGATCACCTAGAGTAGATCACACAGGAATGGATCCAGGCAAGTCTTGAATATCTCCAGAGAGGGAGACTGCACAACCCCCTGTGGCAGCCTGTTACCTGACACCCCAGCCCTTATCAAAGCCAGTATAAGTTTTGATGTTTGTGATTATGGCAGCTTGAAAGGAGAACAACTTAAAGGCTCACAGATTCATAGAATACCAGGTTGGAAGGGAACTCAAGGATCATCTAGTCCAACCTTTCAGGGTAAGAATATAGTTTAACTGGGATGGCTTAGCACCCTGTCAAGCTGGGCCTTGAAACTGTCTAACATAGGGGAATCCACCACCTCCCTTGGGAGTTTATTTCCATGTTTAATAGTTTGAATGGTGAAAGTAAAGGTTTTCTTTTGCAGACTTCTCTGTATGAAGAGAAAACAAAGAAAAACTGCTGTGCTCCAGTGAGATTTCAGGTTAAGCATTGCATTAGATTTGCTTGGCAAAGTTTGGTAGTGCCAGGGCTACAGGGGTGGCTTCTTAGAGAAGCTGCTAGAGGTTTCCCCTGCATCTGATAGAGTCAGTGCAAGCCATCTCCCAAAACAGACACCCTGCTGGCCAAGATGGAGCCATCAGCAATGGTGGTAGCACCTCTGCGGTAACATTTAAGAATGAGACAAAATCTCCTACACAACAGCAGCCAAAACAAGTGAGAATATGTGAGAGAAACAACTCTGCAGACACCAAGGTCAGTGAAGGACCTCAGTGGAGGAGGTGCTCCAGGCACTGGAGCAGAGATTCCCCTGCAGCCCATGGTGAAGATCATGGTGTCAAGGTCTGGAGAATAGAGATTAACAGTATCTCTGACCAGAGGAAGAAGATTTGTGTTTCTAGATTTCTGTGTTGTGAAATTAAGGTGCAAGTGAGACCATATATCACCACAAAACTATTAAAGGATAAAGTTGAACAAAACCGAGAAAGAGATAGAGGGGGACAGGGAGAGAGGGAACAACGGAGAAAAAGACAAGAGCAGGAAAGGAAAAGAGCAGTGATTATATTACCATCAGCTGAAGATGGGGGGGGGGTGGCAGAGAAAGATTTGTGCCTGGCCCNGGCAGAGAAAGATTTGTGCCTGGCCCAGGGATGTTCTTCTGTGGAGTTTGTCAGGAGTTCTTCTTCTGGACTTGTTCTGCAGGAGTTGTTCCTTGAATTCTTCTGGTGGAGGTGCTCATCTCAGCAGGCATTGCTCATGTCTCTTTTTATACAGTTTTTTAGATCAGTGTCCAGGTGCAGCTCCCCAGGAAATCTTACTGTGTATTCTGATGCATTTGCAGGAGTAGCTGATGTCAGGTGTACACATCCTGGGCATTCAAGCCAGGCTGAAGTCTGGGAAGGCCACAAAGGCACTGTGTATCCCTGAGCTTTTGACCAGGCACCTGGGCTGAGTCCAGGAGATCCACAAAGGTGCTGTATCCCTGTTGGTTTGCATCCCTGAGCATTTGGCCTGGTACCTGAGCCCGGGACAGTAACAAAGGCAATCTTTATCTTTGTTGATTTGAACAAGGGAGAGACAATTGAGACTCTCACAGGCAGCTCATGCAGTCTCTCTGTAGCTCATGGAGATTAATAGTGGAACAGATACCCTCTTGCAGCCTGTGGAGGACCCCATGCCAGAGCATATGGATGTGCCCAATGAAGGCAGTGACCCTGTGGGAAGCACACACTGGATCAGGTTTCTGGAAGGACCTGTGGAGAAAGGAAGCCAATGCTGGAGCAGGTTTGCTGGCAGGATTTGTGACCCTTTGGGGGACTCACACTAGAGCACTCTGCTCACAAAGGACTACACCCTGTGGAAGGAACCCAGACTGGAGCAGTTCACGAATAACTGCAGCCCATGGGAATGAATCATGTTGGAGAAGCTTGTTGAAGACTGTCTCCTGCGGGAGAGAGCCCACGGTGGAGCAGGAAGAGAGCATGAGGAGTTCTCTGCCTGATAAGGAGCTGCAGAAACAACCTATGATATATGGATTTGATGGGTGGATTGTTCAGTGGATAAGGAAATTGATTGGATGATCTCATCCATTGGGTATTGGTCAATGGCTCAACATTCCAGATGGAGATGAGTGACAAGTGGTGTCCCTGAGGGGTCCATATTGGGACCAGTGCTACTCAGTATCTTCATCAATGATGTAAACAAGATTCAGTGCACCCTCCACAAGTTTGCTGATGACACCAAGCTAAGTGGTGTGGTTGACATGACTGAGGGACAGGATGCCAAGCAGAGTGACTAGAGACAAACCGGAGAGGTGGGCTCAGGAGAGTCTCATGAAGTTCAATAAGGCAAAGTGCAAGGTCCTGCACCTGGGTTGGGATGATTTACCTTATCAATACAGGCTGGGGGGTGTTGAGACTGAGAGCAGCTCTGCAGGAAAGGACTTGAGCTTCCTGGTGGATGAGAAGCTGGACATGAGACAGCAATGGGCACCGGCACTTGCAGGACAGAAGGCAAATTAAATCCTGGGCTGCAGATCAAGAGAGGTGATTCTGCCACTCTTCTCTGCTCTTGTGGGACATCACCTGGAGTACTGTGTCCAGCTCTGGGGCCCTCAACACAAGAAGGACATCAACCTGCTAGAGTGGGTACAGAGGAGAGCCACAAAAATGGCTGGAGGGCTGGTGCACCTCTCCTACAACAACAGGCCGAGAGAGTTTGGGTTGCTCAGCCTGGAGAAGAGAAGGCTCCAGGGAGACATTACAGGAAAACTGGGGAGGGACTATGTACAATGGCACATAGCACTAGGATAAGGGTTTTAAACCAGAGAAGACTAGATGTACATTGGACATTAGGAGGAAGTTTACTATCGGAGTGGTGGAACACTGGAACAGGTTGCCCAGGGAGGTGGTGAAGGCCCCATTGCTGGAGATATACAAGGTCAGGCTTGATGGGGCTCTAAGCTACCCTGTCTAGTTGTGGAGCTCCCTGTTTACTGCAGAGTGGTTGGACTACATGATCTCTTGGGGTGCCTTCCAACTCAGTGCATTCTGTGATTCTAAGTAACCTCAGATGGTATCTCCTATTCTAAGGGGTGAGGATCCGACTGCCAGCCTGCTTGCTGTGTGGAGGCCAACTCCCAATGTCTCTGTTGCAGGACTCCTAAGTTGAGGGAGCACTGTGGTCCGTTCTAATTAGTTAGAGGGCCGAGCTCACAGAACCACATAGAAGCAAGTTAAGTGCATCAGCTTCTAGCAAGCCCTGTCCCTTTGTCAGACATCTGTCAGGTCTCTGTGCTTCTGTCAGGGCGGTTGTACCTGCCACACTCTAGTGCCTCAGGATGTTAGTGCTGACTCAGGTTCCCAGCTTTCCTCATCCCTCAGGGACACACCAGGTGCAAAGGCTCCACAGGTGCTGCTGCCACCATGATCTCTCCCTGTTACAGAGCCATGTACCGACTTCACCACACGTGTGTCTGCTCTTAGATCACTCTGTTTCTCCGTCTCTCTGGATTCCTCACGGTCCGATCGCTTTCCGTCTTTTTCCCTTCTGTTCCCGTGCGAGGTGTGTGTCGGGGTGCGTGTGCGCTTGCGACGGCAGCACCCGCGCAGTTCCGCAGCGCTGCCACGAGGGGGCAGCCGCCGCCCTGCTAAGCGCCGCCGGTCGCTCCGCCGGCCCCACCCCACCTCCGGCCCTTCCAGCGCCGTGGGCTTTGTGCGGAGGCCGAGCGGGCGGACGACGTTCAGCCGCTTGAGCGGGCGCGCAGGGTTCGGCGCTGGGCTGCGCGTTACCGCGGGAGGTAGCTTGCTTGCTGATTCTCCGCCGGCACCCGTCGTGCTGCTGGAGTGCAAAGTAGAGCGCTTGGCTCTTCGCAGGAGCACCGACTTGGGTGAGACAGGGAATAAAGAGTTGGGTAATCGCTGCGGTTGGATTTTACTTCAGCCGTTCGTTTTACAGAAAACCTAGAGAATTGCAGCATCACAGAATGGTAGGGGTTGGAAGGGACCGCAGAGGATCATCTAATCCAACCGCCCTGCTAGAGCAGGATCACCTGTTATAAATCGTGCAGGAACAGGTCCAGGCAGGTTTGGGATGGCTTCGGAGATAGAGACTCCTCAGCCTCTCTGGGCAGCGGTGCCCTGACACCCGCAAGACTGAACAAGTTTTTTCTGTTTCCTGTGTTTCGGTTTGTGTCCATTGCCTCTTGTGTGGCGCCATCCTCCTGGCACTCACCCTTCAGATGTTGATAAGCATTAATGAGATCCCCCCTTGGCCTCCTCCAGGCGGAATAGTCCCAGCTCTCTCAGCCTTTCCTCTGTAAGAGAAGCCTCCCTTGGGGAGTTCTGATTTACCATAGACAGTGTTTGGATAAGTTGACTACATGTCCAGTAGTACTCCCTGTTAAACTACAGCAAGGGCTGCAGGTTTATCTTTGGGACTAAAATGCCTCTTCTGTCCAGTCAATACTCTGATTTACTCTCACACAGATGTTCTTCCCCTCGACCCCCATCACACTGCTTATAAACACTGTGATGGCATAAAGTATTTGGGAACAGGACCATAGCAATGGGATGTATTCTGGAGAACCAGGAGAGGTAAGTGTGCAGCCTCATCTCCTCTTGGCTGCTGAGGGTGTTCTTTCCTGACTTTTCTGGGGTGTTCAAATTTAGGGCTTTGAGCCCACCTTTAACAGAAATGCCTTAGCAGAACATCTCTGCCATTCAGTGCTCAGCTACCTTGCTACTGACAGCATCTTAACAGAGAAGGGAAAGAAAGGAGAAGGGGAAGGGCCTTGTCTGACTTTTGCTGTACCATCCTGTGACTGGAAGGAGTTAAAAAATTCAGTCATGACTTGCTTGTCCTTTTTGTTTGTGTTTAAGGACCATACAGCCAGATGAGAAAGAAATTAAGTCCTTAAGCCATTCTACCACCTGCAAATTCAAAAGTACCATGCACTGAAAAACAAAGGCAAGCTGGCTCTGTCCAAGTCTTGTTTCCTTTTCACCAGCTAATTGTACAGAAAGTTCACTAGGAAGAATAATGCTGATCTAACTGTACACCAAAGTAGTTGCTGATAGTGGTGGATATGCACACAGGCAAAGGCATATTCAAGTCTGTTCTACTCTTGTCCTCTTGCCTTTAGAACTAACATATTAAACCAGACCTTCAAGTACAGAAGGAATTAGATATGCAAATTTATTTGATTAACTGTGCCTAATACTGCACACATAAGGATGTTCTGAAAGACAGTAACATAATTATATGCAAACATATTGCTATTTGACATTTCCTTCCTCTGTGAGCAAATTATCTCAGCATCTTACTGTTATCAATCTGTTATTTAGCAGAACCTGCTTTCCTGCCAGAAGCTCAAACATAACTGCATAACTTTAGGGGCTATGGTAATGGAATCATGGAAACATAGAATGATTTTGGTTGGAAAAGATCTTTAAGATCGAGTCCAACCATTATACAACTCTACCAAGTCTGGTGCTAAACTACATCTCTTAGCACCACATCACTGCATCTTTTAATACACCTCCAGAGATGGGGATTCAACTGCTTCCCTGGGAAATCTGTTCCTGTGTTTGAGAACCCTTTCAGTGAAGAGGTTTCTTCTAATATTCAGCTTAAACCTATTCTGGTGCAACTTGAGGCCATTTCCTCTCATCCTATTATTGATTGTTACTATGGGGAAGAGACCAACACTCACCCCGCTCCAGTATCCTTTCAGGGAGTTGTAGAAAGCAATGAGGTCTCCCTTCAGCCTCCTTTTCTCCAGGCTAAACAAGCCCAGTTCCCTCATCTGATTCTTGCAAGACTTATTCTCCAGACACTTCACCAGCTTTGTTGCCCTTCTCTGTACCTGCTCTAGCAGCTTGATGTCTTTCTCATAGTGAGTACTGAACCCAGTACTGAAGGTGTGACCTCATCAGTGCTGAGTCCAGGGGGACAATCCCTTCCTTAGTGCTGCTGGTCACACCATACCCGATACAGGCAAGGATGCATCATTCTTTTTCACTTTTTTCCCCCCACTTACTAACCGTTAACTGGATAACCGTTTGGTATCCATCTTAATATATTAATGATTTCAGAACTGACAATGACTAAAAACAGCAGGTTTGGCTTGAAGGTATGTGTGGAGAATTCCCTTTCATTAGAGCTGGTGGCCATTTCCATGTAGTCCTTGTAAGGCTGAAGGCAAGGTTTGAAATCAGGAACTTTGGCTCTATATGAATCTCTAGAGAAGTCAAAGCAGACTTCTGTGATTTTCTAATCTGCCACTAGCAGGAGAAGTAAGTCAAAAGAAATCTTGTTTCACTGAGGGTAAGGAAGAGCTTTAGAAGTAGAATCATAGAATGGTTTAGGATGGAAGGGACCTCAAAGAATATGTAGTTCCAACCCCCCACCATAGGCAGGGACACCTCCCACTAGAACAGGTCGCTCAAGGCCTCATCCAACCTGGTCTTGAACACCTCCAGGGGGGAATCATCCACAACCTCCCTGGGCAACCTGTTCCAGTGTTTCACCACCCTCACATAAACCACATCCCATTCAATCTTTTTGGTTTCAGGATCAGAAGGAAGAGCCCTCTGAATTAATTATCTCTTGAAAAAATTATAAAATGTTAACAACTACTTAAGGAAAATAACAATAACCCCTTGGGTTACTTGACTGAATCACTGTTCTTTTCTAATGAAAATGTCTGTCTGTGACATTATTGTTTTCCCTTAGGGTCTTTTTGCACTTTACATTTCTTTCCTCTCAGTGATCACTTTGCATTTCTGAAACTGTCACCTGCTTTTACTGATCAATTTAAGTTTGTTTAATGGAGGAAGAGCAACCATGCCCAAATGTCTTTCATAATACAAATTGGTCACAATATATAGGTAGTGATACTTCCAGTGGTGTGTAACTACCTATAAAGAAGGAAATAGTTAAACCAGTAGGGATTTCTCATCAGCTAACATACACTTAGCAGCAAAAGGACAGACCATGGTGACAATGACTCATATGGTGCCTGGGCTGTGCAGCAGTTTTAGGCATCTATTAATTAATCTAATTGCTCTGATCTACCTTGCTTATCTACCAGAATTAATATTCTAATTATCATAAAGGCAGAAATAGCAGCAAAGAGGTCTTTCTATAAACTCATCCCAGCAGCATAAAATTCACAGTAATAAGTCTGTGCAACCTTCTTCCTTGATCTATAGTTGTCTTACAGTAAAGTTTCCTTCCTATGTCCATTTGAATTAGCTTCTGAAGGCTCCTAGCACCTACTGTTTAGTCAGCCTCTCAGCACAGGTGAAAAGTAATTGTTTACTTCCAGCAGATTTATAGTTTTAAACTGTAAACTCTTGATAGGGAATTTAGAGTTTAAACATACGAATATTTATTAAATCTGTATTTACAGTGTACTTAGTACAATGAGGCATGGATTGTGGTATACTTCACTGTGCTGTTGTAATGCCATTGACCAAGACTCTTTTTATACTATATGTTTGAACACGTCTCAGTATGATTTGGTGGTTGTTGTTTTTTGGGTTTTGGTTGGTTGGTTGTTTTTTGTTGGTTTTGGTTTGGGTTTTGTGGGGTTTTTAGTTTGTTTGTTTCTTGGTTTTGGTTTGGTTTGGGTTTTTTTTTTAAATTGCAGGCATTTAGACCTAGTATCCTCCTTGTACAACTACATGGCATGTGCCTTACCTTATTAATTTTGCACTCCAACACAGTGTAGTAATGACTGAAGCAATACAATGGAACTTGGGTACCAATGCATTGGAAGTAACTACTATGAAATTAAGGTGTTTTGTTGGCTCTTCAGGATCCAGCTATCTCAGCTCTCATTTACCATCTCACAGAATCACAGAATTAATCAGGTTGGAAAAGGCTTACGAGATCATCGAGTCCAACCTATCACCCAACACCTTCTAATTAACTAAACCATGGCTCTAAGTGCCTCATCCAGTCTCCTTTTAAACACCTCCAGGGATGGTGACTCCACCACTTCCCTGGGCAGCCCATTGCAATGCCAATCACTCTTTCTGTGAAGAACTTCTTCCTAACATCCAGCCTAAACCTGCCCTGGCACAGCTTGAGACTGTGTCCTCTTGTTCTGTCACTAGTTGCCTGGCAGAAGAGACCAACCCCCACCTGGCTTACAATGTGTACATCTCAGCTCCGATGTACACATATTCTGCAGCTCTCATTACAACGATGCCTGTAGATCAGCAGCAGGTAGAAGGAAGAATAAGTATGTCTCTTGTTGGTTTAAAAATCAGCTATTTTAGACTGTCCGTGGTAGCATAATCATGTTCTGTGGCATATGTCAATGTGAAATTAGGTCTACTGAGGTCTGATTCAGAGCTCAAGGAAAAAAAAACCAACCTCTTTGGAGTTCATTGTCTTACCACAAGCACATTCTGGAGTTCCCATCAGCTACACTGACAGTTAAGATGATAAATTTAACTATTAATACTGAAGATGTTGCAAGATTTGGCCTACAGTCAAGTCTGGGGCCATTCCTCTTAGCATGCATTTTCTGCTTGGATTGAAATGGAGGTATAAAAGCAGCTATGGACAAAAAATTTACAAGAGATGTTTTGAGAAAATTTGATGCTCTACAGAAATTGTTTTCCAGTACACAGACAGAAGAAAGCAGAGATATCAATATTTCTGAAATACAGGGCATGAAAGAAATGAGCCATATAGAGACAAATGAGCTGGAAGTTTTAAAAATGTAAATTGATGGAATTTGAGCTTTTCTGGTTTAAAATGGATTTGAAATGGAGATGGTGGAGCCTGAACTCATTTTAGTTCTGAAATAACTATTGGCAATTTTAATCTATTTCTGATAGATTATTTTTCCTTATGTTTTTCAGCATAACTTTTGCCAGTGCTATCCACACATCAGGAAAAGTGTGCACATGGGTTTACATCTGATGATTCTTCTTGCTGACTGATGTGCTAAGCAACATTTACCACGACTGCAAAGCCTTTATGTCATCCAAAGTGTCATGGTGATGTTGGAGGACTACTGAGAAGCATAAATCAACACAGGTACATTCTAGAGAATTACACAACACAGGTACATTCTAGAGAATTAACTGTGTTATTTAGGTACTGATACCAGTATTTTCCAAAGTAAGGTGACCTTAGGAGTTATATCATGCAATTTGTTGACCTTTGATATTTAATGAAATGCTAAGATTAATCCAGAGGAATTGCACATTTTACTTAAAACTGAGTAATTGACTTTCTGCTTTATGTATCTGTGTTTTTATACTGGAATGTTTGCCAGAAGATAGGTATAATTAATCTTGGGGTTAGGATAATTTACATGAACAATTTGTTTGGTTGGTGGGATATATGGAGAGAATATCCCCAGTTATGCTTAAATTTTTAAATACCATTTCATGCTGAGTGTTTATTCTTGGGTGTAGCTATAACTTCATAGAAACATAGAGTACACCTCCCACTAGTGAATAAAGTGATCAACATTTCAAAGAAATACTGTAGAGCTTGTAACTAATGTTTAGTGCTGTTCCACTAATTAGCTTGCAGTTTAGACAGTAGAATTAAGCAATTAATTTTCTCCACAGTCGTGGTTAGTGCATCCAATGGACAGTGATGTATCACACAATCCACTTATTTCAGGAAGGGATAAGATAATAAAATTCCACCATCAAATATTTGTATTTATATTGTAACTTCAGGCAGTTAATGAGATGGGGAGTTGGGTTTATGTAACAAATATTATAAGACAGAAGAAGCCACATTTTCATCTGCAAATTTCTTTCCAATTAAAGCCTAATCCAGAAGAAGACACTGAAGTCTTTGCTGCTGACTACAGTCTAGGAAGTCTTTGGACGCAAAAACTCTTCTTTAGTTATACCTTGGAGGAAAGCATCCATAACTATACCATGTCCTTCAGAGCAATGAGGCTTAGTAAAATTCAGTGCACTTAATTTAAGTACTAAAAGCATTGCAAAATAATGTTGCCTAATGACTCACAACATGTCAGGTTAGCTTTAAGTTGACAGCAATTTGTTTGTGATAGTATTAAGAAGAAAATATGACTTTTGTAGTCAGTGGTCATAGTGGGTCCAGAGGAGGGCAACGAAGCTGGGGAATGGCCTGGAGAATAAATCTTATGAGGAGTGACTGAGGGAGCTGGAGATGGTTAGTTTGAAAAAGAGGAGGCTGAGGGGAGTCCTCACTTCCCTCTACAACTGCCTGAAGGGACATTGTGGAGAGGCTGCTGCTGATCTCACAGGTACTTGAAGACAGAACAAAGAGGAATGGCCTCAGGCTGAGATTGGGTAGGTTTAGATTGGACATTAGAAGAAGTTTTTCACAGAGAGAGTGCTCAGGCACTGGAATGAGCTGCCCAGGGAGATGATTTGAGTCACCAACCCTGGATGTGTTCAAGGGTGGTTTGGATGTGGTGCTTAGGGATATGGTTTAAGGTGAATCTTGTAGAGTAGGATTCTGGGTTGGACTTGGTGATGCTGAGGGGCTTTTCCAACCTGCATGTTTCTCTGATTTTTTTTTTTTTTTTTTTAAATTAAAGCTTGATAGCAAAAAGCTTAATAGCTGCAGCTGGGTATAATTAAAATGGTGTATTAGGACACCCAGCTAGCAAGTGGCCCATGGGTTGGGAGGGCTTATTGAGAGGCAGAGAAGGGTTTATTACTGCTTTGTATTGCACGTTTTTAAGGCAACGTGGGCAAGAAGTCAAACAAGAATATTTTTAAAGGACAAGCCAAGAAGCTCTGAGTCTTTTAGTGCCAGGTTTATCATGTAAGAGCCATAAGGAAACATTTGGTAGTGCTCAAGCACTTGAAGTTGTATAAAGAAAAAATGAACAAGAAATAGTGTCTTCAGCTGGAGGCTAATGGGAAACTAGTGGGAGATGTGGTCAGCAAAGAGGGAGAAGAAACACCTCCATGAGTAGTGAAGCCAACAGATTAGTACTGCCTCGCAGCAGACCAAAAACGTTTAGTATGACCTGCCCACGGTCTTGCATTTAGGATGCCATTGTTTTGTCAGATTTTTTCACTTTTCCTAGACTTATTGGAATTGCCCTAATTTAAGTAGCTGCCTTTGTAAAACACTAGATATTCTTCCATTAAACCCCTTTAAAACAAGTGGATTTCAGATGAATTCACTATTTACTGTGACATCCACTAAAGCCAGATTAACTTGGAGAACGTGAAGCATAACAGTTGTAATTTACTGTGGGCAGGTAGTTTGATGGATAAGAAGAAAATTCAAGAGGCAGTTTTGCTTTCAGCCTGGTGAAACTCAGTCTGAAACAATTAGTTTCACAATTTGGTATAAATGTGTAAAGTCAGCAGCAAAACAGGATCGATCTTGTTCAGTTGCTGAATCTTTCAATTTATGGCAAGCATAATTTAAAAAGCCAATGATTTTAATCATTGCTCCTCTTCAAACATGAAGCATTTACATTTGACCGTCTAATGCATTTGCTAAGGTGACCCAGCGCCTTATGGCACCTGCAGGGATGGTTTTCACCCTTCAATCCATCTATATAAATTATTTTATTGAAAATCTAAGTGTGCATTTAAACCTTTTAAATCAAGTAATCCCATAATAACTCTCTGCTTAATCATGTCATATACTAGCTGTCACTCTCATCCTGAAAAGGCTTTGGTTACAAAGCTGTTTTATTTCCTTCTAACATCCCAAGGGAAAAAGAAGGGGAAGAGGATTGTTTTCAACAATCATATTATAATAGGTGATTAATAACCTAAGTATTATAAATTGAGTAAGTGTAAAGGAAGATGACATTCCTTGAAAATACAAATGGCACTTATTTTCCTATTATCAATGGAAACTTTAACTAGAGGAAAAAAAAAAAAAAGTGATAGGAAGTTCATGCCTCAAATATAGTAATGCTTTATTAAACTATTCTTTAGATGTTCCAAAATGCTTAATGGCAAAGTATTAAAACCCTTCTTGCCTGTGCCTTGGTATCCTTGGTATCTCTGGTTTGTAGTTCTGTAGTTAAGCTGCAGGTGGGCTTAGTAGTTCAGGCAAGTGCTCAACCTCTTTATTACTGAGGAACAACAGAACATATTCTCAAAATTACAGTTTCTCTGCTTCAGTAAAAAGTCAGCTTAACGAAAATTGAAAAGTGAACTAAGTTATTTATGAAGATGAAAATGTTTCTTTCACCAAAATAAGAAGTATTTTCTAGAATTATCTTCTTATGAGCTAACCAGAAATTTTGTACAGCTAAAATTCAGTGATGTCTTAGGCAATGCCTGTGTTGAAAGGATTCTAGGATGAGTTATTTTTCTTACAGTCTTCTTAAGTTGGATTTAGAAACAGTACATTGTCAATTAAATGCATCTCAGAAATTTCCTCTTAATCACAACCAGGCTGCTTTCACTTCTTGTTCACACTGGTTCTGTGAGGAGATTCCAGTAATAAAACTTTGGTTTCCTATTCTTGCTCCTGCTAAAAGCATCCAAAAACTGTAGTGTTCAGATTTGTACCGAATGAACAGGAAATTATGATAAAGGTGAACTTCTCTTCTGAACCCAGCATTTCCTTACTTTTCAATTGTTATGCTCTATTTTTTCAAAACTGTTCTCAAAGCACTATTTGAGTAGCAATTTGATTCTTATATCTGTAGAGGAATCGGAGAGCTGGAATACCAGCTCTTCAATTACCTTCAGGGATGGATGTTGTTTAATTTTAGTAAGTATATACTTAGAATTTTTATTTTCATAAAGTTTTACAGTAGTACAACACTTAACACTGTGGATGAACTTATGACTGAACTCTTGAGGTGTGCTAAATTATTTGGAAACAATTGCCACATCAGTGAGGTGAATTTGTGAAACGGATGCACTTGTGAACAGAGAGCCACAAAGATGATGAAGGGAATGGAACATCTCTCTTATGAGGAGAGACTGAGGGAGCTGGGGCTCTGCTGCTTGGAGAAGAGGAGATTGAGGAGTGACCTCATCAATGTTTATATGTAAAGGGTGAGTGCCAGAAGGATGGAACTTGGCTCTGCTCAGTGATGCCTGATGACAGGACAAGGGGCAATAGATGGAAATTGAAGCATAGGAAGTTTTATGTAAACATGAAGAGAAATTTTTTCCCTGTGAGGGTGACAGAACACTGGAACAGGCTGCCCTGGGGAGTTGTGGAGTCTCCCTCTCTGAAGTTATTAAAAATCCACCTGGATATGTTCCTGTATGATCTGGTATAGGTGATCCTGCTCTGCAGGGTGTTGGACTGGATGAGCTTTCAAGGTCCCTTCCAGCCCCTGACATTCTGTGATTTTTATTGTAGATATTCACACTTGCACTGTACAGCTGCAAAATTGTTATTAAATCAAAGTCTTTCAAACCATTTAATGACAGCACTTTGCTGTCTAGACCTGATTGAGATTTACTGCTCTTGGGTGTGAGACAGTAGAGGATCCCTCTAACAACCTGGAGTCAGCAGTGGTTTCAGTGATTTCACTGGTTTCAGAAATTTGAGAGCAATTACAAATCCAGTCCTTACAATCACCCTAACATAAACACAAGCCTTTCATGCATATCCCCTGTTGATATTCAACATCTGCACTGTTTTTACAGGAAGCAGAAAGGGCTAAATGAATCATATGTAAAGTAATCTCTTACAACAACAAATAGGAAGAAAAGTTAATCAGTTGCAAGGAAGTTATTAATATCACCAGAGTAATTAGTATCTTCAGAGAATCTCTAACTCTTTGAGGTACTTACCAACTCTTTATGTCTGTCCTCATGCATAACAGACAAAAGATAAAGTGCTTCCTTCAGAGACTCTGAGGGCACTACATCCCTAGCTTGCAAACATTTGCATCCATGTTATTAGTTCTGTTGTTTTTGTGACATGGACCCTAATTATATCTGAGTATCTTCTCATAAAAGAAGTTACTGACACCATGTCAAACCACTAATCTGTTCTGATTACATTTGGATGTTTTTTTCAGGTTGCCCGGGTTTTTTTCCTCTTTTGTATGATGCTCACTCAGCATACTTGAGCACCTTTCACTGCTCATGATAGCCTGCTTGTCTGGGACCTATTTATATAAATAAATACCAAAAGCAGAAAACTATGCTCATGAAGACAATTTATCATAACATTACTTAAGACTATTGTTAAGGAAGCTTTCCTTAGTTAATATTTGTGCAGCATTTTCAGCACAGAAAAGGACCATAAAGTTGTGTTGTAAGAGATGTGTGACCACTCAGTAAATCTTGACTGCCTTTTTGATCATAATGTGGCATCGCAGAGCCTTGTGCTGTGATCAGACACAAAACTGGGAAGGAGGAAGGCAGCCTGACTGCCTGTGTTAAAGGAAAAATCCCAGTAGGCATTAACAATGTGGAGCTGGTGAGCACTAAAACATTTGTGTCTTACCGACTTTTCTGTCAGCTTAATAGGAATAGTAGCAGCATCATAGAATCATAGAACTGTTTGAGGAGGAAGAGACCTTTAAGATCGTGAAGTCTAACCATTAATGTGGCACTGCCAAGTCACCACTAGGCTAACTGCTCTGTTAAATATACAGCACACCTTCACAATTTTTCCTCCCAAATCTTGGAGGTGTATCTTCCTAAGAGGCAACCAAATTAGCTTGATGTATAAGGTGTCCAGAACAAAGAAAGAGAGTAAAAGTTCAGTTGGGGGTTCAAAGCATAAGTAACTTTGTCAGGATTAGGTTGAGCATACAAAGTGTATGGTTAGAATCATAAAGTCATAGAACCATAGAATGCATCAAGTCAGAAGAGATCCTTGAAAGTCATCTTGTCCTTGGAGTGAGCACAAACATCTCCAACTAGACCAGGCTGATCAGGGCCCCATCAAATTTAACCTTGAATGTTTCCAGGGATGGGGCCTCCACCACATCTCTGGGCAACCTGTTCCAGTATTTCATCACCTTCATTGTAAAGAACTTCCTCCTAATATCCAACCTAAATCTTCCCTGCTCCTGTTTAAAACTATTGCCCCTTGTCCTATTGCTACAAGCCCCTCTTAACAATCCTTCCCCACCCTTCCTGTAGGACCCCTTCAGATATTGAAATGCTGCTACAAGGTCTTCTCAGAGCCTTCTCTTTTCCAGCCTAAGGAAACTCCATGTACTTTTGATGAGCAGTGTAGGTATTACAATCCCTATCCCCTGCTTAGAGATATGAGCCTTTAAATAGGTCTGAAAATTCACTTCTCCATAAATATGAATGAGATAGGGAGGAAACTCTTGTTTATGCTGTTCTAATTATTTAGTTTACTGCAGCAGTTGCTGATATGAGGCATCATAACAGCCCTCAGACTCAACACAGTGAGAATGGTACTGAGGAAAGAGAAGTTAGCTCTCTGCAAAACCGATGGCTGTATCTGAAGAAGATAGTGCAGAGAGAATCCTCACTCTTCCAGAAATTAGATTTCCAACCCAGAATTCAAAGTGGCTCAATAGTAAGACCTTTGCAAAATGGCAAGAATGTTTTGTTGTGAAACACCTGCCAAAATGGAGCTTTGAAGAGTTTACCTAAACTTTCTTTGCCTTCCTTGTAATCCAGTCAGAGAAAGATATCTTTTTACTTTTTTGTCTGCAACCAGCTTTAAAAATAAATGTAGTTACCCTGGGTGCCAACATCTGGAGTGCCCTTTTGGCTCCCATGTACTTTGCTCTGCGCACATAATTTCTGTACCTCCTCAATGCTATTCTGCTGTCTTTTGAAAACAGCGAGCAGCTAGGAACTGAACTTCAAGGCTGACATTGTGCTGAGTGAATCAATTAACAGATAACACCAGCTGCTTTCAGGAACTGATGTACATGAAATTTGTCGTGTGCTAACTCCAAAGGATCTGAGTGACAGTAATGAGTCGTGTGGCTCTACCTTCCCAAAGCCTGACAGTTGCTTTGCAAACACAGTAATCAGAGAGCTACATATTGAACACTAATGAGGGGGAATAAGCTGTAGAAATTGCTAAGGCTCTTTGGGTTACTTTTTTTTTTTTTTTTGTTAAGGAACCATGTTTTTCTTATCCCTGTTAATTTACCTCACTGAAAGAAAAATCAAGTCCTGGCTGTGACTCAACAGTAGGCTGAATGTATTAAAAATAAATGGCATCCTTATCGCTGAATTGCAGTGACTCTGAAAGACTACAGAAACCGGCTAGGAGTAGCTCATAGGTCTCACATTATAGTGTTCTCTTTTGGGGTGATGTGGGAAACAAAAGGATTTAAAGAAAATAATGGCCTTTATTTAGAGTGACGTCAGGTTAACAAAGCTTTGAAGCATATTAGCATCCTATAGAAACTATTCAGGAGAGTAATTTCCTAAGGCACACATATACAACATTCACATCTGCAAATACAAAGCAAAGACACAAGTATAAATAAGTACACTGTTAGTACTCAACCTAAACTATCTAGTGAAAGAAACAAGATTGTGGAA
The DNA here is from genome assembly GCA_013399055.1 of Ramphastos sulfuratus. NCBI lineage: Eukaryota > Metazoa > Chordata > Aves > Piciformes > Ramphastidae > Ramphastos > Ramphastos sulfuratus. Next base: position 2,144 of record WBNM01014749.1, on the reverse strand, counting down.
GCCTTGTAGTGAAGCATATGTTTAAGCAGATTAAAATGAAATACTTCCATTTCAGAGCATAAAATTGTTCTAGGAAAGTGATTGCCATAAGAACATATACGAAACATACTCTGTGGTGGAGTTCTTCTTTTGACAAGCGGAAAAAAAAACCCAAAACGAAACAGTTATAGGATAAAGGAGCTCTTGAAAAGTACCAGAGCAATAATTTAGTAGTACTCTGGAGCTCAATGTGATTAGTTTTCTTTATTACACAGATAAGTATTTCTAAATTTTTATTGTTTGTTTCAGAATGATTTCAAAGTCAGCTTGTCAAAAACAGGATTTTGAATTCAGTCTGATTCTGAAATTAAAATGAGAGACAAGCATTCTTCAGTTGAAAACAACTCATAGTCACAGCTTCAACCTTTCTCCTAATTTAACTGAACTGACATGAAATGACACTAAAGTTAATGCTAAGTACAATCTTTATGGCATTGTTCCCAGAGAGTGAGAACACTCAAAAAAAATACAAGATCACAGCACTACAGAAACATTCAGTTTGAAAAAGACCCTCAGGATTACCAAGTCCAACCAGTCTACAAGTCTACGTACTCTACAAGGTGCACCCAAAACCATATCCTCAAGCACCACATCCAAAGAACTTTTAAACACATCCAAGTTTGGTGACTCAACCACCTCCCTGGGCAGCCCATTCCAATGCCTGACCACTCTTGCTGTGAAATTTTTTTTTCCTAATGTCTAGTCTAAACCTATCCAGTCGCAGCTCGTAGGATGATCCTACACATATGCCCCTCTTCCTTACCCAGGCAGTATTTCCTCAGAGTCAATACATTTATTATCACAGACTCTCTGTGATTGCTTTTCTGGACAAAGCTGGACAAATTCTTTACATCTATGGCTGTATGCCCTTTTTTCCCCCATCATTCAAGCACTCTATCTCTTTCAGCCTCAGTTTATCCCTCTAGCAGGTCAGAGCTGTGGACAGCATTCCACATGAGGTTCTCTGTGCTGTGTGTATTGGTGTTAACATCCAGAGAGCACACTGGCTTTTGTATCACATTGTTGCATCACATTGCTGTCCAATGCTCTGCCTTCATCCTATCCCTGTTCAGTGGTTTGTGGGAGCTCTTGCTTCTACACTAGGCATCTCCTTAACTGAGTTTGGCTTCGTAATACTCTGTGAACATATCCTGTCAAGTACCAGATGTTGCAGAATTTGCTTGCATCAGAGTAGCAGAATGAGAGAAGGAGGAGAAGAGCTGTTGGCAGATGACTAGCCTCAGCCAAGCAGGGAGCCTCTCAGGTCAGCACCTGTGCTACCTTTCTTTGTTTTCTGTAGCCACATCCCCAGTCACTCATTTAAATTAGTCCCAGCCCCACAGTGTTTAATCCCTCCTTCCTCATTTGTCTAGTTCTGGCTCTTTGCACATAGTAAAGAGCAAATAGCAAAGTTTGTGCTCACCAATGGGTGCTGCCACATGGATGCTATCCTACCAGGATGCAAGACTGTTGACTAAGGAGCCTATAGGAAAGAGGAGCTCCAAACAGCTCTGCAGTTCAGTTGGAGAGGACAAAACAAGTAGCGAGGATGAGAAGGTAAATACAGTTCTGCCAGTCACTTTTCTAGCTACATTTATGCATATGTCAGACAATTAGAGATTTTTATAGTGAGAGCATACAATATCAAAGAGCTGCTACCATTACATAGTAAGCTCTGGTGGCTACAGCTGTTGGTTTTCTTAGCTACCCAGGTGATAAGGGCTGTGGATATTTTGAGGAGGATACACTGGAAATGATGTGGGCACCTCTTTTCTTCCGAGTCCCCGCTCAAATCTGAGATCTCATCCTTTTACAAGGTGATTCCCAGTCCCTGGCTTTTCTCTGTGACTACACACTGTGTGGTGCTTGCTGATTGTAAGGGGGTTATTTCCCAGCCTGACAAGGTGCCTTATCCTGCTGCTCAACTTTTAATCCCCCCTCATTTTCTTAGCTGTTGTTTTCCATTCTTCTCCCATATCTCAGGGTTTTTTTCACCTTCCCAGTTACTCTTACATAACAGGTATGAGGCTGGAACTTGAGGTCCAGGCAAATGATGATGTGGATGGGGCTTCATCCAAGAGGTTGCTTGGAGTGAGTCACCCAGC